>CAUYQV010096785.1:0-12666 GCA_963574575.1 Galagoides demidoff
CACAGGCGCCCGCCACAACGCCCGGCCATTTTTTGGTTGCAGCCATCATTGTTGTTTGGCGGGCCGGGCTGGGGATTCGAACCTGCCACCTTAGGTGTATGTGGCTGGCGCCTTAGCCGATTGAGCCACAGGCGCCGAGCCCAAATATTTTCAACAAAATGTTCCTCCCTACCTCAAGGTAGTTGTCCTAGCCCTGAGAAAATCCTGAGAAAATTCTGAGTTAGGTAGAATAAAGGCAAGTAAGTCCCTGAGCCTTCAGCCACCAAATAGGTTAAAGCTCATAGCCACAATTCTTTGAGAATAAGGTCTAGACTGCTCTTCTGATACTGGGAACCAGTATGAGGAATATGGGCTATTGTGGAGTGGGAATGGTACCAAGCTAAGTTAGAATAAAATGTCACAAAGCTCTGTTACTGAGACTCAGCTGTCTTTTCTTAATTAGACATTCCTGATTGTAGTAAGGTTTTGGTTAGATTCCAAAGTTCCCAATAAATTGGTTCTGATGGTTCTTGCCAGCTTATTTGTTGCTTTTGTAGAAGCAGAGACTTTTGGCGTTCCCTACGCTGCCATTTTCCTTGATGTCACCACTCCTTTTTATTCGTTATTACTATTTACTATCACTATTATTATTATTCTTATTAAACTGCATAGAATCCCAAATTCCAATGGATGGAGGTATATAATTTATTTAACTAGTGTCCCATTGATGATGATTTGTTTCCAATTTTTAGTAATACAAACTTTTTTTTTCCTGAGATAGAGTCTCACTTTATTTCCCTAGGTAGAGCGCGGGCAGCATTATAGCTCACAGCAACCTCAGACTCTTGTGCTCAAGTGGTCCTCTTGCCTCAGCCTCTCAAGTGGCTGGGACTACAGGCACCCACCACCACACCTGGATAGTTTTTCTATTTTTAGTAGAAACGGAGTCTCCCTCCTGCTCAGGCTGGTCTTGAACTCCTGAGCTCAGGCAATCCACCTGCCTCAGCCTCCCAAAGTGCTAGGATTATAGGCATGAGCCACCACACCTGGCCAAACTATCCTTTAATGAGTAACTTTGCACATTATTTTGCATGTGTGCAATTCAATCTATAGAAAAATCTGAGAAGTTGATATTGTTGCAAGAATATGTACATTTTAAATTTTCTTACTTACTTTCTTTTTTTAATCAGGCTCAGGTGAGGCTCAAATTCAAATGAGGGACTGGCACACTAACAGCTGAGCTCTGGTGGCCCACTTGCATTTTAAATTTTTATAATTATTGTCAAAGTTCTATATCTCTCTATACTCCCATTATGAGAATTTCTTTATTCCTGTAGTCTTGTCAACAGAATGCATTATTAAACTTCTGTACTTTTGTTACTCTATTAGGGGAAAAATAATATTTTAGTGTGGTTTTAATTTCCATTTCATTCTGAGTGAAAATGAGGATTTACAAGTTTTTAGGAGACTTTTTTTCCAGTTACATGAACTTTTTTTTTTTTTTTGAGACAGAGTCTCATTTTGTCACCCCTCAGTAGAGTGCTTTGGCATCACAGCTCACAGCAACCTCAAACTCTTGGGCTTAAGTGATTCTCCTGCTCCAGCCTCCACAGTATCTGGGAGTGTAGGCACCTGCCACAATTCCTGGCTGCTTTTTTGAGATGGGATCTCGCTCTTGGTCAGGCTGGTCTTAAACCTGTGAGCTCAGGCAATCCCCCTGTCTTGGCTCTCAAGTACTGGGATTACAGGCGTGAGCCACCATGCCGAGCCCCAGTTATGTGAACTTTTTTTTTTTTTTTTTGAGACGGAGCCTCAAGCTATCCCCCTGGGTAGAGTGCTGTGGCATCACAGCTCATAGCAACCTCCAACTCCTGGGCTCAAGTGAGTCTCCCGCCTCCGCCTCCCAAGTAGCTGGAACCACAGGCGCCCGCCACAACGCCCGGCTATTTTTTGGTTGCAGCCATCATTGTTGTTTGGCGCGCCCGGGGCTGGGAATTCGAACCCACCACCTTACGTGTACATGGCTGGCGCCTTAGCCGATTGAGCCACAGGTGCCCAGCCAGTTATGTGAACTTTTAAACATATATTTATTAACCTTTTACTTGACCTTTATTTTTTCATATGTAAATATATATATATATATATTTTTTTTTTTTTTTTGAGACTGAGTCTTACTTTATTGCCCTCGGTAGAGTGCTGTGGTGTCACAGCTCATAGCAGCCTCCAACTCCTGGGCTTATGCAATTCTCTTGCTTCAGTTCTGGAGTAGCTGGAACTATAGGCACCTGGCACAATACCCGGCTATTTTTTTGTTGCAGTTTGACCGGGGTGGGGTCAAACCTGCTACTACCCACTGAGCCACAAGTGCTGCCTGGTTTTTTTCATATTGATTTCTAGGAGCTTTTTATATATTAGTGTGATCTCACTTTCAGACATCCTCAAACTATGGCCTGTGGGCCACATGCGGCCCGCCTAGGACATTTATCCAGCCCAGCAGGTATTTTTGCCACTGCTGCCTGTCTTGCTTAGTAGCCAACTCATTCTGGGGCCCGCAGTCTGGCCCTCCAACCATCTGAGGGACAGTGAACTGGCCCCCTGTTTAAAAAGTTTGAGGACCCTTGCTTTAAATATATGACCACTAATCTCAGTTAGGTTTTTTTTTTTTTTTTTTTTTGAGACAGAGCCTCAAGCTGTCCCCCTGGGTAGAGTGCCATGGCATCATAGCTCACAGCAATCTCCAACTTCTGGGCTCAAACAAGTCTCCTGCCTCTGCCTCCCAAGTAGCTGGGACCACAGGCGCCTGCCACAAGGCCTGGCTATTTTTTGGTTGCAGCCGTCATTGTTGTTTGGCGGGCCCAGGCTGGATTCGAACTTACCACCTTAGGTGTTTGTGGCTGGCGCCTTAGCCACTTGAGCCACAGGTGCCGAGCCTCAGTTAGGTATTTGTGTTGCTCAGCAATCCTGCTCTTTCTCTTATACATTAGTGAGTTCATTTCTTATTCTCCAAATTATTTCATAATTTCTCCATCCTCTTAAAACTTTCCGTAACTTTTTCTCCACATGTACTACTCCTTTTAAAAATCTTTTATAGTTTTTTAATTTAATTTAGTTTTTTATTATTTTAATTAATTAATTAATTAATTTTTTTAGAGACAGAGTCCCACTTTATTGTCCTTGGTAGAGTGTTATGGCATCACAGCTCACAGCAACCTCCAGTTCTTGGGCTTAGGTGATTCTCTTGCCTCAGCCTCCTGAGTAACTGGGACTACAGGCACCCACCAAAACGCCTGGCTATTTTTTTGTTGCAGTTTGGCTGAGGCTGGGTTTAAACCCACCACCCTTGGTATATGGGGCTATTTTATTTTATTTTTTGAGACAAAGTCTGAAGCTGTTGCCCTGGGTAGAGTGCCATGGTGTCACAGCTCACAGCAACCTCAAACTCTTGGGCTTAAGCAATTCTTTTGCCTCAGCCTCCCAAGTATCTGGGAACACAGGCAGCCACTGCAACGCCTATCTATTTTTTGGTTGCAGTTGTCATTATTATTTTAACTGGCCTGGACCCACCAGCCTCGTTGTATGTGGCCAGCACCCTACCCACTGAGCTATGGGTGCCACCCTAGTTTTTTAATTTTAGTTTTTATTTTTTTGAGACAGAGCCTTGTTGTGTCACTCAGGCTAGAAGTAGAGTGGCCTCATCATAATACACTACAACTTCAAATTCCTGGGCTCAAGCAATCCTCCCATCTCAGCCTTCCAAGTAGCTGGGACTACAGATGTTTGCTACCATACCTGGCTAGTTTTTCTATTTTTTTGTAAAGCCATGGTCTCTTGCTTGCTTTGGCTGGTCTTGAACTCAAGCCTCAAGGGATCACAAAGTTCTAGGATTACAGGTAGGAGCCCCCATATCTGGCACATATTCACTTTCACCTTACATTCTATTTCACTGAAAAGCATCAATGCTCTTTAGGCCAAGACCATCAGAAACAACACCTATGGTTGAACAACATTGGGCTTATTGACTTACTGTAATGCGAGTAAAAATACACCATGAAGAACCATGGGACATCTCAGTCAAAGGGTGTTGGGATTTACTAAAGGATTTGCGTTTGTGATTTTAGGGAGAGAATTCAAGAAGTGAAGCTTTGTCCTGGATTAGATGTTGTCAAGAGGCTGTGGTAATTCTATGATTGGGCATATTAATAAATCTTGTCTAGAAGGGAGGAGGAATAAAGTGATGGGAAAGCTCTGATTGGGAAGAAGCAGCAGACAGTTATCTCAGACAACACAGGGAGATATTTAGTCATTTTTGTGGTTCGCACATGTGCATGCTTTTGTCCGTGTTCAGACATGATTACAATCTTTTTGTTTGGCTTTAACAGGATCACAAAATGGCCATTTTTGATACTGGTGTTCTGTAAAATTTTTTATGCTCAACAGAACACAGTTAATGCAAAGTTTTATAGGACAAGGATAAAAACCTAACCTTAGTTGGTTGATTATCTTATTAGGTAATTTGTCCTTGAGTATACATTAAAAAAGTATACCCAATGTCTGACTTTTTGTAGAACTGGATTCAACTCTTTTCCCCTCCTCAACTTTAGGTGAAGATTTTCAAACATACAGAAACAGTAAAAGAATCACTGAATAGTGTTATACTTTCCACTTTGATGCAATAATTGTCAACATTTCACTCTCTACCTTTCTACCTTTGTTGAATGAAGTATTTGAAAACAAGTTGCAGACATCACATTTGATATTTGATATACCATTAAATACTTCAGTACGAGTTTTCTAGAAACAAAGACACTTTCTAATACAATACCAAATTACTAATTATCCATAAATGAAATTCATACATTTACACATAAATCGTTAATTATTCCATAACACAACTGTCATAGGCACTTTACCGTCTTTCCTAATTGTTCTAGACTGACTTTTTAATAGACTTTTTGGGGGAATCAACGATCCGCAATACTCAACAGCCTTTTACCAAGCAACTTCAATCTCTGACTTGAAGGAACAAGACTTTCCCATGCCATTCACTTTTTCACACTTTGGGGCAGCGTGTGCTATTTCTCCGCAGACTCGGGAGTTTGAGGGTGGGAAGCAGGTTCGTTCGGACCCAAGCCTACGGTAGCCTCGGGCTAACAAAGTTGCCGCCAGAGGGCGCAGGGCGCGCGGCAGGACCCTCGGTGGTACTCGGAGGGCCCGCGGGCCAGGCGGCGGGGCCGGGAGCCTGGAGCGCGCTCCGGGCTGCCGTGTCCCCGCGCTGGGGGGTGGCGGGGCGCGGGGGCGCGCGCGCGCGGTACCGCGGCGGCGGCGGCGGGAGCCGCGATGGAGGGCGCCCCGACTGACCGCCAGGTAAGCGGGCCTCGCTGGGCACGTTGCCAGCGGTGGCTTTACGGTTTTCCTCACGATGATTGCTTGATCCTTCTCAGATGACGACAGTCACTCCTCGCTGCCCGCTCCTGGGTGCTCTTTGGAGTAATTTGGCAAGCGGTCGCCGAGGAAACGGTCCCCGGCTTCCCTCGCGAGCTCGCCCGTCTGGGCGGAGGAGGGAGCGCCTGCTGCCGCGGGCGTTGAGCGCTGGACTCCGGCCGCCCGTGGCCTCGCGCTCGCGGGGAGCCTCAGGCCCCGTCGAGGCAGCCTCGCTCGCCGAGATTCTGACCCTGTAGTGGGTTTTTCCGGTCTCATCCCCTTCCTTTACTCTCAGCCCTCAATGAAACGGCCCAGATAATTTAAATTACTGTGCTGCCAGCCACGTTTTTTGTTTCAACTACTTTATTTGTTTACTACATGATTTGACACCACGGAAAAACTTTCTTATTAAACTTTAGGGGGAAGTCTGTTGCAGGGATACTTACATTCTGATACTACCCCTCATTACTTTTACATTGTGTGTATGTACAGTATTTATTTTTAGGGAATTGCATTCAGTGCTATCTCTTTGGAAGAACATTTTGTGTAGTTTATGGTCAGTAGAGGCATGCAGTTAATTTTTTTTTTTTTTTGGAAACAGAGTCCTACTATCTCACCCTCGGTAGAGTGCGGTGGTGTCACAGCTCACAGCAACCTCCAACTCTTGGGCTGAAGCGATTCTCTTGCCTCAGCCTCCCAAGTAGCTGGGATTACAGGCGCCCGCCACAATGCCCGGCTAGCATACAGTTAATTGTTGAACGAACAAACGAATGAATATTATTTCAATTGATTCTCAAAACATGATCATGAAATAGGCAAGATGGTTGTCATTCATTCAACTGTGTCCCGGCCACTGAGTGTTCTAGAAAAGATGGTGAGCAACCCTGACATGATTCCTGCTCTCAGTAAACTGATTTTCTGGACTAGAGAGAATTATTGCCCCTACTGCAAAGGATTTAGAGAGATTGAGTGATTTTGCTAAGGAGACCAGAACTAGAAAGTTAAAGAAAGGTAGGAATCTGTGGCAGCTACCACAGAAAGCCTGGAAGGACCCTTACCCCAAATTTAATTCAGGTGTAGAAACTTAGGATGCCACATATGCACCATGAGGGTATGAAAAAAGTCTATTACTTAATCGAGGTCTTTGGGAAGAGGAGGGGAGCCTGCCCCTAAAGCAGCACCAAAATGGCTTAAAAGATTTTTATTGTGGTTAAGGAGTCAGTTGGCATGAGGGTTCCTGTGTATGGACAAGGCTTTGCTTGATTGGACTCTCCCACCTGAGACAATGCAAGGAGCACCCAGGCTTTCTTATCACCTTGCCCAAGAGGAGGAACAGAAGAGAAAGAGGGAGAGGTGAGGCTTAAGAGTTATCAGCAGGCCAACAAAAACAATTGAATCAGACTCCTTATTACTATTCATCCCAGTGTTTGACTGATACTGGAAATGTACCATTTTGCATTTAATTAAATTTGAACTTATTTAAGTAGGCCATTATAGTTCTTACTGAAACCAGTAAGAAAAGTGAATATTCCATTGAAAGCCTTGTTCAAAAGCCCAAAGTTGTGTTTTGAGAAATAAAATGAGTGCTTTGGTCACTACCAATAATGTTTTGGAACTCTGGAGGGGATAGGGAGTATCTCTGAATTATGGCTTTAGTATGTGTAGAGATGTGTGTGAATTTGATTTAAAATCATTCTGAGGTGGGGCCTGGTGACTCATGCCTGTAATTCTAGCACTCAGGAGGCTGAGGCAGGTGGATTGTTTGAGTTCAGGAGTTCAAGACTAGCCTGAACAAGAGCAAGACCCCTTCTCTCCTAAAAATAGAAAAATCTAGCTGAGTGTTGTGGCAGGTGACTGTAGTGCCCCGCTACGAGGAAGGCAAGAAGTGCCATTGAGCCCAGGAGTTTGAGGTTGCTGTGATAGCTCAGAGGGACTCTACCCAGGGTGGCAGAGTGAGACTCTATCTAAAAAAAGAAAAATCATTTTGGGTATTTGGTTTTTTTTTTTTTTTTTTTTTTGAGAAGGAGCCTCAAGCTATCCCCCTGGGTAGAGTGCCATGGCATCACAGCTTATAGCAAGCTCCAACTCCTGGGCTCAAGCAAGTCTCCTGCCTCCGCCTCCCAAGTAGCTGGGACCACAGGTGCCTGCCACAACGCCCGGCCATTTTTTGGTTGCAGCCTTCATTGTTGTTTGGTGGCCCGGGCTGGGGATTTGAACCTGCCACCTTAGGTGTACGTGGCTGGCGCCTTAGCCGATTGAGCCACAGGCGCCGAGCCTGGGTATTTGTGAAATAAGAAAGTCCTAAAGTTCTTTACCCTAAAGGCAGGAAGGCAGTGGCCTAAGGGTCTGTTGAAATGTGCAGATGGAGCTGAGTGTTGACCAGAGAATTCAGTGTTAAGATGACTTTCTGAAATTCAGCCACTTGTGCTGCCCTTGGGTCCTGTCTTTTATCAAGAACATCCTCAGTAAGGGATAAAAACCATGTTTATAGTGAACACCATCACATGTAATGATGGTGATACTGTCTGTGAAGTATACAAGTTCCCATTGCTATATGCTCAGTTGACCCAAGTTGCTCCTGAGGCAGATAAGGGATCCAGGAGAGGGGTGAGGCAATGGGGACGGGGCAGGCTGTGCCCTCCTGCAGGTGGGAGATGCCAGAGCCCAGATTTGGGTCTGTCTTCTAGTAAGGAGTTCCTGGTGGCTGTGCTGACCTTGCGGGGTGCTGCTTCCATGATCCAAGGCATGATGGGCAAGTAGGTAGAGAGGGTCATGGGCTCAAGACTTGTGAAACCCTCTATTTCCAGAAGAGCTCAGCCTGCCAGCAATTGCTGCTGTAATGGCACGTAGTGTGGGGTTGAGAAGAAGCCTTTACTACAGTGAAGGATTCTTTCTCTCTGTGTGCCTGTGTGTGTTGTACATGGATATGTGTGTTTTGGGGATGGCATGGGGTGATAGTTACCAATACCAGTGTCTGTTGTATTATAACTTGGAAAAATTCTAGATTCTTTTTTTCGAGGGGGCTACATTCAGGGTGGACTTATTTGAAAGTAACAGGAGAAATAGACTCAAGTAAAATTTGTAAATAATGATTATGTTTCCTCCAGAACCCCAAAAGGCTGAAAAGATGGTGAATTTGCCTTAACTTTGTGTGTGCTAAGAGGGTCGGTAGCTATTTCTTGATGTGTCAGGGATGGATTAGCCCTTGTTTTACCAATAATTCGCAGAAGTATAACCAAGTTGGCAGGCCTTACACAGTGTGTGGAGCAATGCCCCAACCTCTTTTCTGAGCTCTTTTGTGAATGAGTCAGAAGACTCTCCTTAGAGGAGGATATTGTCAATATAATGTGACACCTGGAGAAAACTGGATGCAGTTAAGATCTTAAGATTATGTGCAATGGCAAAGCTGTTAAGGTATTCCATTGGTAGCCAGGTAAAGATATATGGTGTCGGCTCGGCGCCTGTGGCTCAATCGGCTAAGGCGCCAGCCACGTACACCGAAGGTGGCAGGTTCAAATCCCCAGCCCGGGCCCGCCAAACAGCAATGATGGCTGCAACCAAAAAATGGCCAGGCGTTGTGGCGGGCACCTGTGGTCCCAGCTACTTGGGAGGTGGAGGCAGGAGACTCGCTTGGGCCCAGGAGTTGGAGGTTGCTATGAGCTGTGATGCCATGGCACTCTACCCAGGGGGATAGCTTGAGGCTCCGTCTCAAAAAAAAAAAAAAAAAAGAATTCATTCGGGCTGGGTGTGGTGGTTCACACATATATCCTAGCACTTGGGAGGCCGAGACAGGTGGATTGCCTGAGCTCACGGGTTTGAGACGAGACTGAGCAAGAGAAAGACCCTGTCTCTACTAAAAATAGAAAAATGAGTTGCACATTGTGGTGCGTCCCTGTAGTCCCACTACTCAGGAGGCTGAGGCAGGAAGATCAAGTTTGAGGTTGCTGTAAGCTATGACAATGCCACTATACTCTAGCCCAGGTGACAAGTGAGATTCTGTCTCAAGAAATCAGTTTGAAATACCTACTCAGAGTTTTAAAAACATGTATATCATTAATTCGAAATCTATTATATGAGGTTTTTTAAAATATGCGCCCTTTGTTGCTCTTGGTTCCACGTCACACCTTTCAAACATTCTAATCTTGGGGGAAACCAAGAGAGGTGGTAGTTGTTCACAGCAAATAGTTCTTTTCAGTAGATGGAAACATGAGTGTGTTTAGTCCCTTATCCTTAATCTCCTTGGAAACTGTTACCTTTCTGTTGTACAGAGATTCCCTCCAGTCTGTTTGTGCTACAGAGCATAGAGGAAAGGGTAAGGGTAGAATCTGGAGCCATGCTGCCTGGTTTCATGTCCCAGCTCTGCTCCTTATATATCATACTTTAATTGCCACAGCAGTAATGCAGATAATAGTAGTACATACCTAACAGAAGGGTTAAAGTGAATTAATATTTATGTGGCACTTACAATAGTTCCTGGCAAGACAAGCATGTATGTGTGCCATGCTTATCACACATACATGATGATGATGATGATGACACTTTGAATCACTGGCTTGTACCAAAATGACACTTTCTTGTCATGCATCATTTATATAACTTTCCTCACTGTCCAAAACTCATCAGTGTCCAAAACTCATCAGTGCCAGATAATAGGCACAAATTTGTCTAAGATTTTTGAGTGGATTTTTTTTACTCTTGTGTTTAAAAAGGAATCTTTCCTCCCTTATATCCTTGAAAACTATGTAGTTCTTAATTTCTTCTTTCTTTTTTTTGGGGGGAGGGGAGTCCTCTTTCTAGGTGTGCTTTAAAATTCCATACCATTTCAACTAGTAAAACTCCAAAACTTCATCCTGAGGTAGAAGGCATTACATTAGTGGTGGTGGTAAACTTTAGATTATTAGGTTGTAATGACTTTCTTGGCAAGACATGTCTGTTGCTAAGAGACTTTCTTTTCGTTTGAGGTTCTAGAATACAGAGCTTAAATTTGAGAGATAAATGCAGCTTGAAAAATTAACAGATTTAAAAATAAAATAACCAGGAAGTACTATGTCTTTGCTAGTCCTGATTATAGCAATAATGTTTATTAGTGAAAAATGCTCCCTTAGATTAAGTAATGACATTCATAGCCTTTCTTAGGAATGTTAACAATTTACATTAGCATCAGTAAGAGAACTGTAGAATTTATAGCACTCATTGGAAAAAAATAATTATTTTTTTCATATAATTTTATAACATGTAACATTTTTCTTCCTTGATACAGTGTTCTCTAATGAGTAACTTTGTCCTCTCTGTGTATTTATAGAGAAGTGGGAAAGCTGCAAAAACAAGTTGTCATCATTCAGACATCTCTGGAACAGAAACGTTTGGAGAAGCATAACATGCTGCTTGATTGCAAAGTTCAAGATATTGAAATAATTTTTTTGCTAGGGTCACTGGATCACATCATTGATGTAGAGGTATTCCAGCAAATTTAAAAATATGTACTGTTGGCTCAGCGCCTGTGGCTCAAGCAGCTAAGGTGCCAGCCACATACACCTGAGCTGGCAGGTTCAAATCCAGCCCGGGCCCGCCAAACAACAATGATGGCTGCAACCAAAAAATAGTCGGGCATTGTGGCGGGCGCCTGTGGTCCCAGCTACTTGGGAGGCTGAAGCAGGAGACTCGCTTGAGCCCAGGAGTTGGGGGTTGCTGTGAGCTGTGATGCCATGGCACTCTACCTAGGGGGACAGTCTTTGGGACAGGGAAACCACCTTGTCTTTCTAAGAGGGAAAAAAGACAAAGTAACTATCATTCCAGAGGACTAGGCATTTCATGCAATTTTCATATCTCTTTATTAATCCATATTTCTTTAGGTCCACAGAATGTACTAGTGTTTCTTACCTATATATTAGATACCTAAGAGAATTCAGAGAATTAAAGCTGTTGGAATTAAAACATTTTGCACAGTGAATCCCGGCAGAATGCAAGTCACCTGCCAGCAGGAGCAGCTCCCTGCACTCTTTATAGGGATCCTGCTCTGCACCCTCACCAGCAACTGTGTTGAAGTTCTCAGAAGAAGATTTAGTTAATAAATGTTGTATGTATTCATATTTTTCAGATGGGAACTGAAGCAGAAAGTACCCAGGCAACAATTGATATCTATGAAAAAGAAGAAGCCATTGAAATAGACTATAGTTCTCTACGAGAGGATTTGAAGGTAATTGAAAGATTTCTGTTATGACTAACTCACAATAGTATTGACTATTTAAATACTGCAGAATCATTTTTAGATGACAGAATGTAAATATTTTTAAGTATATTTCCTAATGGTTTTTGAAGAAATATACAAAGGAAAAACTTCTGACATTAAATATGTCTCTTTTGGCTGGGCACGGTGGCTCACACCTGTAGTCCCAGCACTTGGGAGGCTGAGGTGGGTAGACTGCCTGAGCTCACAGGTTCAAGACCAGCATAAGCAAGAGCGAGACCAAGACCTCATCTCTTAAAAAAAAACAGCCAGGTGTTGTGGCAGGCACCTGTATTCCCAGCTACTTGGGAGGCTGTGGCAAGAAAATTGCTTAAGCCCAAGAGTTTGAGGTTGCTATGAGCTATGATGCCACAGTACTCTACCAAGGGCAAAAAAAAAAAAATCTCTTCTACACCAAGCAGTTCTCCAAGTTTTTAAACACCTAATTAGGAATCCTATAATTCAATTGAATTCTGTCTACCTGAAGTTAGCATCAGACTCCACAAGTTAAGACCATCAGACCCCATAAGTTAAGACCCATCAGTCCCATTTACTGCCCACTCTTCAGATGCTAATCACAAGTCCAAGCCTCCCTGTAACTTCTGGCCAACTGGCTTTAAATTGGGAGTTCCCACAGCCCCCTGCTTGGATTTGATTATTTACTAGAATGGCTCACAGAACTGAGGGGAATTCTTTATTTACATTCACCAGTTTATTATAAAGGATATGACTCATGGAACAGCCAAATGGAAAAGATTCGTAGGGCCAGGTATGAAGAAGGGCTCTTGGACTCTCTCATACCATTTTGGTGTACCATTCTTCTTTGTGTGGCCACCAACGTGGATGTTCTTTAAACCTACTATTTGGGGATTTTTTTTTTTTTTGAGACGGATCCTCAAGCTATCCCCCTGGGTAGAGTGCCATGGCATCACAGCTCACAGCAACCTCCAACTCCTGGGTTCAAGCGAGTCTCCTGCCTCCGCCTCCCAAGTAGCTGGGACCACAGGCGCCCGCCACAACACCCGTGGTTGCAGCCATCA
>CAUYQV010096786.1:0-11718 GCA_963574575.1 Galagoides demidoff
CTAATGGATGAAATTTTCCGTATATGTCTGTTTGATTCATTTGACTTAATGTATAGTTCAATCTAATGTTTTTTTAAATTGACTTTCTGTCAGGGTGATCTGCTCATTATTAAAGAGAGGTAATAGTCCTTTACTGGTATTACGTATTTCAGTCTATCACTCTCTTCACATCTATTAATATTTGTTCAATATATGTGGGTGATTTAATGTTGGGTATGTAAATATTTGTTATATTTTCTTGATACCTTTGTCATTATATGATAACGTTTCTCCTTTTACCATTTTTGACTTAATGTCTATTTCATCTGATGTAAGTATAGGCACCCCTGACCTCTCTTAGTTTCCATTTGCATGGGATATCTGTTTTCATCATTCACTTTATAATCTTTGTATATCCTTGCAGGTGAAGCGAGTCTCCTGTAGGCAGTATAAGGTCTGACAAGTACGTTCTTGAATGCATTCTAGAAAAGTGCTGTATACCTCATTCATAAATAGCACTATAGCCCCTCAAGTATTTCAAAGTGCTCCCCTTGGGAAGCTATGCACCAACACTAGCATCTAGTCTAACCTTCAAAGCAATGTTGGAACTCTCTTTCTGGAATAGTCATCAGAGCTGTTGTTGTATTACCCTTGAAATTCTGAATGTCATCAAAATGTTCTCCTTTCAATATTTCCTTTATCTTCAGATAAAGGAAAAATTCATTGGGAACCAGATCAGGTGAGTAGGGAGGGTGTTCCAATACATTTATTTGTTTACTGGTTAAAAACTCCTTCACAGACAGTGCCCTGTGAACGGCTGCATTGTTGTGGTGCAAGCACCACGAGTTGTTGGTGAAAAGTTCAGGTTGTTTCTGTCTAACTTTTTCATGCAGGCTTTTCAGCACTTTCAAATAGTAAACTTAGCTAACCATTTGTATAGTTGGTACAAAGTTATAATTAAATAATTCTTCCGATATTGAAAAAGAATAGCAACATTGTTTTTACTCTTGATTTGGACTGACAGTACATTTTTGGTCATGAAGAATTGGCTGACTTCCATTGTGCCCTTTGACATTGTTCCAGGATCCTATTGGTAGACCCAGACTTCATCATCAGTGATAACATGGCCCAAAAATTTGTCTTGCCTCTCCCAAAGGCCTTGGCAAGCTTCAACTCTTTTTTTCGGGACCATTTTTGCACACAACTTTTTCATGCCAAAATTTTCAGTTAAGGTTTTCCTGTTTCTCTATCAGTAGTTCCTTGGTCTGCTGCGCTTCTCACAGTCAGCTGGTGATTTTGACTAATGATTCAACAAATTTTTGTAATGTTTTTGTCAGTTCTGCTCATTACCAGTTGCCTTGACCTCTCTTCATCAGCAATGCTTTCTCCCCACCTCAGAAAAATGTTTAATCCATTTGTACACTGCCATTTTCTTCATAGCATTATCCCAAGAAACTTGGACTATCATTTCCTGATTTCACTTCCACCATTGCCAAGTCTAACAAAAAAATTAATGTTTGTTCGTTGCTCTAATTCCAGCTCCAACATTCTCGTGATGGCACACAAAAACACACAGTTATAATGAACACCATTAGCAAGATGCTGCCACACGTTGACGTGAGCACAGCTATGAGACACTGATATACCAAGATTATGAACCCTTCCCAAGCTGTTTGTATAGTGCTACCAATAGTGTAAGCACACAGTGGCGAATTCATGAACTTAATTGTCAGACCTCTTATAAACTATCATTTACATCTTGTCTGTCCCATTAATGCCTTTAAACCTGTTAAACTGACATTATGGAAAAGGTAACAGATGCACATAGACATACACAGATAACACACACAGATGATGGGGTGAAAGGAATATGAAAATCTACCTAGAGTTGGGGCTTTTATACAAAAAAAATTCTACAGATTTTACACAAATGCAATTCATGGAAAATTTTAGCCTACTTTTTTATTTCCTTAAAAGGTGGGAAAGTTAGAAAAATGAATTTTATCAAACAGGGTGACCACAGGGTCATCCTTGTAGACATAGATCATCACTGCCGATGTTCCTGGGAAATCTGGGGCTCAACTCAGGATCAGTCAGTACAAGAGGAGCAGATGAGCACCAACCTGATAGTAAATTGATGCTATCTACATTTCTTGCTTCTGTAAGTAATAGTGGATGTGTTGTAAATGTTTGCTGAAGATACCCATGTATTTCTAGGAATAGATTGAACCAAGAAAAAGACTAATTAATACTTGTATCAATATTGGGCTGAAGTGTAACAAAACGAGGTTGTGCCATACAAAAACCATGACAAGTATAGAACTGGGAAAATAAAACGAAGATAAGACATTCTTTTATAATTTGTCTTTTTGCACTCAGCACTCCTTTAGTTTTTTGAGATAGATGCAACCCTTTTGATCATGTCTTTGAAAGCTTGAATCACTTGCTTGTTCCTCAGAGTGTAAATGAAGGGATTCATGACTGGGGCAACTGAGGTGGTGAGCACTGACACCACCTTATTAATAGCGACCCCTTCCTTTGCATTTGGTTTAACATAGATGAAGATGCAGCTTCCATATGTGATAGAAACCACAATTATATGGGAAGAACAAGTGGAAAAAGCTTTTTTCCTTTGCTGGGCAGAAGGGAATCTGAGAATGGTCCTAATGATGTATGTGTAGGACAGAATCACACACATCAAGGTGAACAGGAGCGTCAGCACAGCTAGGATTAAGACAAAACGCTCTATAAACTCTGTGTCAGAGCAGGTAATCTTCAGGATGGGGGCAGCATCACAGCCAAAGTGATCTATGACATTAGAGTCACAAAACTCAAGCTCAAAGCCCATGCCAAATGGTGGGATGACGATGATTAGAGCAATCACACAACAGCCAATAAGGAACTTGATGCAGACTCTGTTGTTCATGATGGTCATGTAATGCAGGGGCTTGCAGATGGCTACATAGCGGTCATAGGACATGGCTGTCAGGAGGAAAAACTCAGTCACACCCAGGACAACAACAAAAAATAATTGAGTGGCACATGCATTATAGGTGACAGTATTGTCCCCAGATGCCATTGTGTAGAGGAATCTAGGAATGCACACGGTTGTAAATGACACTTCCAAGATGGAGAAATTGCGGAGGAAAAAGTACATGGGTGTTTGAAGGTGAGAATCCACCAAGGTGAGAGTGATAATGGTCAGATTCCCAACAACACTCAATAAGTAGGTTAGAAATAAAAAGATAAAAAGCAGGATCTGTAGACTTGGATCATCTGTTAGTCCCACCAGGATGAATGTTGTTATTGCTGTATAATTTTTCATCACTGGTTCTTGACTATGGTCTGGTCTGTGTATAAAAATAAGAGAAAAATAAGATCAGAGAAAGGGACTGTCAGAACAAGGCAGCAGTGGGATAAGATGAAAATGTTAGCTAAGCCAAGATTTTATTTCCGTTGTTAACCTCTTAAGATGCCGACGGAATGGTAGTTAATCAATAAAGCTGCTGGAATACCACTGCTGGGCTTTATACCAGAGACTAGAGACTGTTATTAAAGATCCTTTTTACTATATTGATGTAGTATTAGTTAGATAGTAAAGTCTTTCTTTACCAACTCCTTGGCAAAAAGCTATTTTACATTACCTGTGTTAATAGACAGGAAAACACTATCATAAAATATGCACAGTTTGTGATCTCATGAAAACAAAACCTCTATTCACCTTGGATTTGTGTAAGGTAAGCAGGGTTGACTATAGTTAAGACTGTGAAGTTAAAACCCTTCTGCTCTCAGCTTCTGTTTCTGACTTGCTATGATAATCTATAGTGTCCTGTAAAGTACAATCTGAACTGCACTAAAACACTTGCAAGTCCATCCTAAAGACAAAACCTGAATGATCTTTCAGAATCATACATGAGACCCATTCTTCTGTTTAAAACCACTCAGTGGAGTTTCATTTCCTTTGGCATAAAATTCAAACTCCTTGCACTGGTTTGCAAGGACCTTTGTGAAGTGATCATATCACCAACACTCCTAATTAATCTCTTGCTTGTTCATCTATACCTGTCTTTTCCAGTTCCCTGTAGATGACAAGTTCTTTACCACTTCAGGATTTTATCATGTTTTCTCTGTCCCTGAAATGTTCTACTTGAATTCTTGCATAAATGAATCTTATCTTTCAGATTCCAGCTTAAATATGACACTCTCAAAGATATCTTCCTGGAGATTCTATTCTAACTATGTTCTCTCTATCCCAGATGTTATAAACACGCTTCTCTGTTTATTTCTTTTGGGGTACTTGTCATAATTTGTAATTATATATTTATTTACTTTTTACCTCCACTCCCTACTTTCTAGCAAACTCCCTGAGAACAGAGACCTCTATCTATCATGTAAACCACTGTAAATCTAGGATGCTAGCTCTTTGCCTTGCACATAACAGATACTCAATAAATTGCTATTGAATGAATGAGCCCAGAAATTTTGTCTTTGACAATTATTGGCTGATTATATTTAAGTATAATTGAAAATCCACCTAGATTTTCAGATTTAAATCTCCAACTAAGAACCTTAGTGTGTTGAGGCAGTTTTAGAAATTAGAAGGATAAATGATCATTTTGAGACATAATCCCTCAAAATTTTACTAGGCTATTTCATCTTTATGTAAGAGTAAATTAATTCATCTTTTAAAAAGTTAATTGGAGTTGAGAGTGGGGTGGTGGAAGAAGTGTAAGTGGAAGGCGGTGGCCCAAAGTGAGGATTTCTTTTTTGTTTAACTCTTCATCCCATTTTCTTTACAGGAGTTTGGTTGAGGATACTGAGTCCTGGTCCTGAATTGCCTTGGACTGAGCACATATAGGTTTATTATTATAGAAAGAGGCTCAGAGTGTGGACTCTGGAATAAGATAGATCAAAGCTTGAAATCTACATCTACTATTTAATGACCATGAAATCTTAGAACGTTCAGTAATGGGCTGTATTTCCTAGACTGTGAAGTGCAAATAATTGCATGTTCTATGAAATGTCAATAATGAGTATATGTTCTTCGTGAGCTATTATGAGTATTAAAGACACTAATTCTTTAAGGCTCTTAGCATCATGCCTGGTAAAGAACAAATATTAAATAAATTCTATTCAATGCTTCTAATTCTTCCAGGACTTGCACACTCTCCCACACTTTCTTTTACCTTACCCCTAGATTTACTCTCTTTACTATATCCCATGTATGTATTCTGCTATTCTTAAAATTAAATGCAAAATTGGCTGAGTGCAGTGGCTCACACCTGTAATCCTAGCACTATAGGAGACTAAGGCTGGAGGATCCCTAGAGCTCAGGAGTTTGAGACCAGACTGAACAAGAGTGAGACCCCCAGCTACTAGAAAGATGGAGGCAGGAGGATCTCTTGAACCCAGGAGTTTGAGGTTGCTGTGAGGTAGGCTCACATCATGGCACTCTAGCCTAGGCAATAGAGTGAGACTCCGTCTTGAAAAAAATTAAATGTGAGATTATAGGGCCTTTTTATGTTTTGAAAAAGCAGTATTCGTTGGCACATCTGTTCCTCACATGTATAACTAAGTTACCTCAGACAACAACCCATTCTTTTTGAATTTCTTTTATGTTTGTAATCTCTACTGCATTTGCTGATGTGATGATTCCTTGCTCAAAACTCTTAATTTAAACATTGTTCTTTGGGACATGCACTTCCCATCCCCTCAGTAACCACTGAGCTTGTGTTGGGGCCTCTTCCCGCATCACACTGAGAATACTTCCCTTCAGTTTTCCTCCCTAGTTCGCCCTGTGCACACTGCCTTGTCTCTCTGTCTTTGAACTATTATAAAGAAACAAGAAAAAAAATCTTAGCCGAGTGCTGGGTTACAATGAATAAAATGATGATCAAGGATTTAAGAGTGATATAAAATAAATGGAGAGATATAAAGGACTTTAAAGGCTATTTTAGCCAATCTTCCAGTTTTGAAGATGAAAAACTGAGGGTCAGTGATTCCCAGGTTTGTAAGGCACAACGTCAGAAGAAGAATCCAACTTCCCCAAATCCTAAAACCATGCTTTTGTTCCCCCTACTATATCAAATTAGGAAGAATTTTTTTTCATGGTTTTTATGGTTTCCACTCACCTATGTTTGTTACTTCTAACATGCTTTGTCTTCTAAGGATACCCAGTCCATTCCTTAGTCTCTAAATTACTTCTGGGAAAACTTAGTATTAGTACTATAGGAGACCTGGAAGATAAATTCACTGAATGTCTTAGAGGTTAATAATCATATTTATGCTACTTGTCTAAGGCATGTTTATGTTGTTAATTTTAAATTGCATATCTAATGAGGACTTGCACATAATAAAAATAGGGTTTTATGGGAGATACCAAAGCAAAGAATATCCTTTTGCTGTATTCAAATCCACAAACTTCTGCAAAAGGTGGTAACGGTAGTAACATTTATAAGGCTGTTACTAAATATCAGATACTATGTCATATATTTAATTTACCTTATTTAATTTTCAAATAAACTCTCTGAGACTGATTGTGACTTAATCTTCCAAGGAAACCAAGGTTTGAAAATGTTAAGAACCTTGGGGTCATCAATTTAAGACGAGATAAAGCAGAGATATGAACCCAAGCAATCTGACTACATTTAGATTCATAACGCCTGTAAATCAATTTAAGACAAGATAAAGCAGAGATATGAACCCAAGCAATCTGACTACATTCAGATTCATAATGCCTGTAAATCACTGCCTACTTAGCTATTTATTTGAATGACTGAATTCTCCTCTTTGTCTCCTGAGAGAATGACCAACGCCCTCTTTGTGATGCCATCCATCAAGTAACTGTCAGGGAACTAGATGAATCACTGCCCTGGGCTTCTTTATTTCTGAATTAGGGACCATTGCAGAAAGATAGTTATTCTTGGACAATAATAATTACATTTTAGCAACTGAAATGTTTCCCATTTGCAGTCACTGTCTCTAGGGTTCCCAATTTTTCTCATTACTGGAATGGAACAGAATCTTCCCAGAAGACCCTAATTAGCTTGGAACATGAATGATTTTCTCTTGGATGTTACAATATATTACCCACAATAATCCTAAGGCATGTTTCCCCTGAGATTGGGGAAATATGTTTCTTTCCTTCCTACTGATGGTGCAGTGTTCGTTTCCAACATGTGCTCAGATCACACTTCACAGCCTTCTGACCCTGAACTTATGGAAAGGAGTCTGACTTAGATATGAAATAAATGGCTAGAATATTCCCTGCCTTCCAACTAGGTACTACTAAGGGAATAATTGCACTGGACCAAATGTTGAAGTGGAGAAGCATTCCTATCATTCTGCTTTGTCTTCTGATTCAGGCTCCAAGAGCCCATACGGAGCACCCACCAAGGTCTCCTCACAAGGCCTAATTTCTACAAACCCATTTTAATTTCTGCCTTTGCAAAATAAAAATCAATATTCATTAGTGTCCTAGTCATGTCTAGAACCTCCTGGGTAAACTCATACAGGATAGCCTATAAGAGTTCATTGATTTATTGTATTATCTTACTAATAACAGAATGTTTTACTCTCTCAAGGTACCTTTTGTGGTACTTGCTCATTAAAGAGAGAATTATCTCTAGTGGTAAATATTCAAGTCTCATAGCAAAAAATAAGCATTAGGGAAACAATTTTTCTGGAAGGAGAGAACAGGAATATTTTCCCTGGATCACAGACATAATAG
Source organism: Galagoides demidoff (assembly GCA_963574575.1). NCBI lineage: Eukaryota > Metazoa > Chordata > Mammalia > Primates > Galagidae > Galagoides > Galagoides demidoff. The sequence goes on from CAUYQV010096786.1 coordinate 7,709, forward strand.
ACTATAATCTCTCTCTACACTGTACTGTTCTCTCCTAATGGCACCTTTCTGAAGTCTTAATAAAACTCAAATGTCACTTTTTAGACAATAGAGTGACATATTACTGATTACTAGAGAGTGATTTCTATTTAAAACCATTGTTTAGAATTATTTAGGACCTGGGTTTTGAAACCTGTAAGTCAAAGCCTTCTGCTTCGTAATTGTGAACAACTAGCATGGCCAAGTAAATGAGACTCACCTTCCAGATTGCTGTTCATGGCTTCTGTGGGCATGGGTTATCCTTAGGGTAACCCAGTGCCAAGCAGGAATGTTAGTGACAGTGTCACCATATTTCTCATGCACCCACACACTTGCATTCACTGGCAAGTCTGTGGTGGACAGAAGTCTCTTAGATTCCCATTGCCCACAATTTTCCAGGAATCTTCCTCAAGTGTTCTTTGCCTTCAACAAGTCTTACAAGAATACTAAATAAAGGACTTTTTTAAACTTTAATTCTAGGAAATATGCCCATACACTCTGTAGAACTGCAAGAATTAAAGCCTATTGTGAAGGCGTGATGATGAGAAACTCTTTGGTTTAGGTAAAGTTAATATCCTGATGGATGTGCAGGAAAACAGGTTTCCCTGATAATTCTATATGAACAAGAATGGTATAAGTTATATCTGTTTTGTCTACAACAGGTGTTTAGGGGATCATCTGATTAAACAGACAAAAGAACCCCTTGGGACTCTAGGTTCAAAAGTTGCCAATTAATTATAACATGGTGAACTTAAATGAACTTTGTGAGGAAAAAAAATTAAACAGCTCTCATTTGGGACTGTGTCCTTGGAGAAAGTAAGATACAACAATAGAATCAGAAAAAAAAGTCAGGCTCAAAACAATGTGTCAGGTGAAAAATCACAAGTGCAGTTTATTTTTACTTTTCTTCTCATTGCTTAAGGAATTCTTCTTAACAGGGTTCAAAAAGGCCTCCAGGAATGCCCTGAGAGATGCTGGATGTGATGCAGCCGTACCATCTCCTACCCTAGGAGAAACCACTCTCCTTCTGGTCCCGGGTTTTCCTTAGTCTGATATGTGTGTTTTGCACATTCTTGTGACTCATTATTATGAGATTTTAGCAGATTGTGCACTTATGCTTCCACTATTTGTAATAAACTTTATTTTCAGATTATTTTATTCCTTAGTGTACAACTGCACTGGGAAGTAAAGACCAAAACTGATTAATTTGAACCCAAATGGACATGCCCAGATTGATGTCCCTTCAGAGCTTGCTAAGAGTTATCACAAAGAAGGGAGGAGGCAAGATGGCCAACTGGAGCCAGCTTTCCACAGAGGCTTCCATCCAGAAGGAGAGTTAAAGGACAGAAGTTTAGCAAGTAAGCTGATGGTTTGGAGCTGAGCTAAGAGAGAAGGTTGAAGAGCGCACATCACCCCTGTGATACAGGATTCCACCACTGAGGGCTAGACAGGGAGCCCCTCTTTCTCTAGGCCCAGGTGAGCTCAGAAGCCAGACCCCCATTTCCAGGCACAAGCAGACTGCCTTTTTCAGAACATACCATCTACCAGGGGTCCTCAAACTTTTTAAACAGGGGGCCAGTTCACTGTCCCTCAGACCATTGGAGGCCCAGACTTCAGGCCCCGGGATGAGTTAGCTGCTAAGGAGGACAAGCAGTGGTGGCAAAAACACTGGTGGGCCAGATAAATGTCCTAGGCAGGCTGCATGTGGCCCTCGGGCCATAGTTTGAGGACACCATAAGATCATGAACAAAGCAGCCTGTGACGGTTTTTTGGGTGGTTCCACCTTGCGTAGGAGCACATATCCTAATCCCTTTTCAGGGAAAAGACTGTAAAGGACCTGATAACCTTGCCCTAGTGAAGGAGCAACAACTTCATTCATTTGTTAATGCGCTCATTAACTTTGAAAAGATGTTTTTCTGGGTGGCACCTATGGCTCAAAGGAATAGGATCCTTACCCCATATACCAGAGGTAGCAGGTTCAAACCCAGCCCCCAAAATTCAAAAACAAACAAAAAAAGATATTTTTCCATCTATGAACTGCTAGCCATGTGTAATCCTCTAGACTTAAGACCCCTAGATAAAAAAGCCCACATAGAGACTCCTGAGTGAGTTCTTCAGTTCCTTCTCTCTTCCAGAAGCTCTGGTGCTTTTTACTTCTTCTGTATTCCTTTCTAACTTCTAATACAAGTCCTATTTTACCACTGATCTGTGGTCCGTGGTTTCATTCTTTGAATCCCTTAGACCAAGGACCTACTGAAGAGCAAAATTCCGGTATCACCCGCTAAGGTGAGCTGCGACCCCAAGGAAACAAACAATAGGTACAAATACATCGCCAAGCAGATGGGAGTCCCCTCCCACGTGAGAACAGCTAGCAGTATCCTTTCTACAAGCAAGTGAACAGATTTCAGATCTCCTTCTATTTTATCCCATGAGAGAGACCCTCTAGAAACCAGGACTCCTTCCCCAGAGAGGACCCACTAATGTGCCACGGCACTCTCCCACCAGGCATAAAACTGAACATAGATTCTACCTGCAATTCTGAACTCCCAGCACTCCCCTCCACTCTCACTCCAAGGTCTGGAAGCCTGTCCCCCATGAAGTCCAGGCTCTTAGGCATTTTCCTGAGAGGTGTGCCCAGGGCTTGGGCTGTTTTAGGTCTGTGCTGGTTCTGGGGTATGAGTATAGAATGGGGACTGTGGAGCAAGGGAGTGATTTGGGAGAGGGAGAAGTGGTGTCCTGTGGCACAGTAGGGTTCACACCCCTGGGGATATTTAGGAGAGACACTTCCCCCCTCTCCTAGCAACCAGTGGGAGCAGGACCTCTACTCTGGTGGCAGCCACTGGCAGAACAGATCTGGGACAGAAATGTAGGCCCCATGAGCAAAGGGTCTGCCTGAGGTGGTACCTGCATGGGAGGGCTGTCAGGGATGGAGAAGAGAATCTTTGGCAGAGGTGACATACTCCCAGGGTGGAGCTGAGTCAGAGCAGCGTTTGTGAGTTTAAGATGTGCCCAGCCCCTAAGGGAGCATAGCTGGAACAAAAGCAGATGTGGCAGCAACACCAGCACAAGGAGAGGCAGGAACTGAGAACCGCATCCTATTTGGAAGTGCTGAAAAGCCTGCATGAAAAAGTTAGACAGAAACAACCTGAACTTTTCACCAACAACTCATGGTACTTGCACCACAACAATGCAGCAGTTCACAGGGCACTGTCTGTGAAGGAGTTTTTAACCAGCAAACAAATAACTGTATTGCAATACCCTCTCTACTCACCTGATCTGGGCCCCAATGACTTTTTCCTTTATGTGAAGATAAAGGAAATATTGAAAGGAGAACATTTTGATGATATTCAGAACATCAAGGGTAATACAACAGCAGCGTTGATGACCATTCCAGAAAGAGAGTTCCAACATTTCTTCGAAGGTTGGACTCGATGCTAGTGTTGGTGCATAGCTTCCCAAGGGGAGCACTTTGAAATACTTGAGGGGCTATAGTGCTATTTATGAATGAGGTATATAGCACTTTTCTAGAATGCATTCGAGAACGTGCTTGTCAGACCTTATACTGCCTACAGGAGACTCGCTTCACCTGCAAGGATACACAAAGATTACAAAGTGAATGATGAAAACAGATATCCCACGCAAATGGAAACTAAGAGAGGTCGGGGTGCCTATACTTACATCAGACGAAATAGACATTAAGTCAAAAATAGTAAAAGGAGACAAAGACGTTATTATATAATGACAAAGGTATCAAGAAAATATAACAAATATTTACATACCCAACATTAAATCACCCACATATATTGAACAAATATTAATAGATGTGAAGAGAGTGATAGACTGAAATATGCAATACCAGTAAAGGACTATTACCTCTCTTTAATAATGAGCAGATCACCCTGACAGAAAGTCAATTTAAAAAAACATTAGATTGAACTATACATTAAGTCAAATGAATCAAACAGACATATACGGAAAATTTCATCCATTAG
>CAUYQV010096792.1:0-35809 GCA_963574575.1 Galagoides demidoff
CTGGGACCACAGGCGCCGGCCACAACGCCCGGCCATATTTTTGGTTGCAGCCATCATTGTTGTTTGGCGGGCCCGGGCTGGGGATTGGAACCCGCCACCTTAGGTGTACGTGGCTGGCGCCTTAGCCGATTGAGCCACAGGTGCCGAGCCGACACATGATTTTTTTTTTTTTTTACTTTTGAGATAGAGTCATACTATGTTGCCCTCAGAGTACCATGGTATCGTAGCTCACAGCAACCTCCAACTTCTGGCTCAAGTGATCCTTTTGTCTCAGCCTCCCAAGTAGCTGGGAATAAAGCACCTGCCACAGCACTCGGCTATATTTAGAGACCAGGGTCTTGATCTTGCTCAGGCTGGTCTCAAACTCCTGACCAGCAACAATCCACCTGTCTTGGCCTCCCAGAGTGCTAGACAGTGATTTCTTATCTTGGATTTTTAGTGCTCTCCAATTTTTCTTGATCTACGGATACAAGTCCTGTTTTGAGTGAGAAGAGGGAACCCCCTACAATTTGGCTTGCGGCAGCCCTTCAAGTAGCAAGATGACGACAACACTGGACAAGAAATATGGTTTCTGGCTTTCAACAGGCGAGAGGATCCCTCTCCAGAATTTAAAGCTAAGTTACCAAGGGTAAATTTGAAAACAGTTTGCAAAGTCCTGGTGAAACAATTCACTCTTTTCCAGCTTCCTAAATTAGAGGAACAGGGTGGAAGGTGGTAAAGAGAGCACAAGACCTCAGCCCACGCACGGACCTGTGTGCGTAAACACTGCGTGCTCGATGCCATGGCACCTTGTGACTGGTTTCATCCCCCCCTCTGCCTGTTTGAAGACAAGGCAAAAGGAAACAGGCAAAGTCTCAAAACTTATTCACAAGTTACTATAATGTCACACGGACAAAGAAGGAACAATAGAAGGAGAAGAAAAAAACACAAAGTGGCGTTTCTCTGGAGTGGAGCACGCGTCCCACCCCTCACCTCCCCAACACATTCTAACATGCCCTCTCAGACAGAAACCACTTCTCCCCCAGTCCCCAGACCTAAAGATCTGCACATAAATAAATGCCACCTTCCTGTCACCAACACCTAGGAAGAACAAAATGTGGCATTTTTAAAAAGGAATTACAATTGTTAATATGTTGTCTCTGTTCTCAGTTGCCACACTTTGTACCTTGTCCAGAGAAAGGGCAGCGTCTGCCAGTGCCCAGGGTGGACACTGTCCCCCGCAGCCCATGTGCAGCCCGTGTCCCTCCTGTCTGGAGTCCCTGAGCACTGCAATCTGAAGACTCGCTGGTTTTCCCAAAGCCGCAGTGGGTTGTATAACCACACTCTGAACGCCTGGCAGGGAGGCGGGGCGCTTCTCCTCAAAAAAAGCATCTGTTAAAAGTCACTAGTGCCAATTAAATAAAAGACCGACCAGGCAAGAGGGACCCCAAGACTCAAGCGCAGGGGTGAGAGGGAGGCGCTGTTAGAACATCCTCGCTGGGGGTAGCCTAGGAGGCTGTGGATCTCTCTAGGAGCAAGAGGTAAACCAGAACTTCGGTCCTCAGATTGGCGGAGCACGCTGAGCCCTGCTACACCCGGTGTGTGCAGATCCGGGAAGGGATGAGGCGGTCTCCCCGGGGAAGTGCCAAGGACATCTGCGCTCTTTTCAATTACGTAACGCCTACATATTTGATGGAATATACATGGTAACTACTTTTTAAAGTAGAAAGACTACACAGATTGTATTAGGAGGTTCTGGGTGTATTTAGAAGAGACCTGGTTGCCACCGGGCAGCGTTACAGGGTGGCATCCCGCTCACTGCAACCCCCCGGGGGTCCCCCAACCCACGTAGCGGCTGCAGTCAGCGCCCTCGGAGCTGGCTGATCACGGAGGTGCGCGGCCCCGCACTTCCGCAGGCTGAGGAGCCACTGCCCTGGTCCTCCCGTGGACACCTGCCCGTGGTTACCTGCTGGACTGCGGCGCTCCGCACCAGCCCGTTGGCCGGGCCCCCGCCGCGCTTGCCGTTGGCCGCTGAGAGATGCCCGACCCCGAGGGACTGCGCTGCGCCCTCCGCGGGGTCCGCGCCGTTCTCCCCCGAGCCTTCCTCCAGCGCCGGGAAGAGCCCGCAGCGGCGCTGGAAGCGGGCGACCAGCTGGGAATCCTGCAGGCTCCGAAGCAGTCCGGCCATGGTGCGTCCTGGCGCGCGCTCTGCAGCCGCAGTCGCCACCCCGGGCCTCCGGGTGCCCTCCGCTTGCGCCGCCGCTCCCTCCGGGCACACGCCGAGCCCGCAGTCCGGGCGGGGCCCCGGGCCGGGCCAACAGGTGCGCCGCCCGGTCCTAGCGCCCGCCCCTCGCGGGCGGCCCGGTGCCGCCTCCGCCTTGCGCAAGGCACTTCCCCCTTCCTTTCCGTCCCGGAGGGCTCGGGCGGCCACTGGGTCCTGCCCGCGGCAGCTGGACCGAGGAGCACAGGTGTGTAAAGTGCACCTCTCTTCGCGTGCCCGCTCCCCACTCCTGACGGGCGCAGACGTGACACTCGTAGGGAGCAGCCGAGCCTGCAAGCACCTGCTCCGGCCGATCCCGTAGCGAGCTTCCTGTCCACTCCTGAGCCTGAGGGGAGGTCGGATTTCCACACCCAGCCGACTACTCCCACCTTTGCTCGCTTCCTGCTAGACTAGCTCCCAGGAAGTACAGCGAGTACCCCAGGGAAAATTCCCAAGTCCTTTCCACACTCTATGTGATGCAACGACTCCCCAGAGCCGCGAGCACCCTCGCCCTTGCTCAAGAACCGAGGAGATTCAAAGTGGGTCTTGAGTCATCGCCCGTCGCTGTCACTGTCGCTGTCCTGTGATTTGGAAACTGGGGAACACTTAGTTAGGTGGGAGGGAACGCTCTCCTTCCTCGGTTTTCCCCATGGAGAACGAAGATGCTTACCGCTGTCTTCTCCCTGCTATTTAAAAAAATGACCCTGGGAAGATTAACCCAAACCCTTTGAGGACTTTAGGCCCAGAGAAAGGCACCTCACTGTACCTGGTCCAGCTTTCGAGGTCTCAGCAGGAGAACAGGAAAGAAAATGACCCGCAAGATGGGTTTACCTCCTTGCTCCTCACCCTCCCTCCTGGGGCTCTGGTATCTTTTGGGGAGGCACTCCGTACCTCTTCGCAGGGAGAACGAGGCAACAGTCAAATTAGGCCCAGGTGACCAGCCTGCAGCAAAAGTGCAATTCAGTCCTTCTGTCTCTGGTTTGCAGCAGAAGGCTGTGAATTTCCTGGCTGCCCATGCAAAACCTGCTAGGTGGTTGAGTACCCAATGATGCGTGAACACCTGCCACTGACGTGCATTTATCCAGTCGTCCTTTTAGGCCTGGAAGTCTTTGGGATGTGACTGTCTGCAGTGAGTTTCTCTCCCTCATCCTCTAGTTTCTGCTCTCCTTGCTTCTCAGTCCTGTCTGGACAGCAAGGACAAGGGGACGGAGAGACAACGCCCAAACTCTTGGCAGATGGGATTTTTCTGTTACAGAAGGATCACAGAGATGCTGTCACACCCCAGCTGTATCACACACAGAGCTGTTTGGGTCAGGAGGCAGAACCATCCCTCTCTCTGTCCTGTTTCCTGTCATTTACAGACGGTGGAACAAAACTCTGTGGTTTACTTTTGAAAGCTGGAGATATAGTACTTCAAAACCTATTCTGTTCGTAGTTAAGGAAATATGTTCTCTCAGTGAAGGCATTGGCATCATGTACATCCTACATGGAATGCTTCAATTTTTCTTTCTCCCAATTAAGAACAAAAAATGCAAAGCAAAATGTGGGGCACATAGCGTAAGTGTAATGCCAAAGAATTGTATTTTCCTTCAGAGCATCTTATCTTTCGGGAGGATCAGGTCCTGGTTGTAGTTTTCAGTGACTCTCCTGGAGTAAGTCACTGTGTGCCTCCGTTGATTCCTGTAATGAGACAATAATCCTCACTTCTTAACTATCTTGTAAGAGTCTACAAACTCTTGAGATGAGCTCTATAAGGTAACTGGTGAGATAGCCGCCACAATGTGTACTCGGCTGGACCCATTCACGTTGGGGAAGGACCGGCAGGAGAATTTGGTTCTGAACATCTTGTGGTAGGGACATTTCCCAGGCCCTTCCTTCTCAAGCACAGGCTGATGTTCTGAACATAAATTCCACCTGCACCTATTCCAGCTTTTGATGTCTCAGCAAGAGAGCAGCAAAGAAAATGAAAGCAGAAACTTGTCTATCAAAACTCAGTATCTTTAGGAGAAGTGATAGGGCTAGATTGCTCTAGTTGTGCAGAGGTGTTAAGTAATAGCCCGAAGTTATGCAAGAAACAAAAAAAGTTGATGCCAGAGAAACAACCTGTGGTTCCTTGGTAATCAGTCGTTATCTGGGAGAATAATTTTACTGTTTCTGTGCAGGGACAGAAATTAAGTTATTGGTATTTGGCTCAGTTGTGTATATATAACAATTACAAAATGATGTGTTTTAAAAGAATCAGTGACGGATGTATTAGTTAGCGTAAACGTTAAGCCACTGTAACAAAGAAACCTCAAAATTCAATGGCTTGAAGAGTATAGACGTTTACTTCCCTTTCACAGAACAGTTCCAAGGCAAGCAGCTGAGGTTGGTAGGAAGCTCTGCTCCAGGACAGTCCTCAGTGACTTAGGTTTATTTTCTCTCATTGTTCCACCCTGCCCTGGGACTGAACCCTAGTTCATCGTCCTCTTTTGCATGATCGAAGCTGAGTTATAGGCACATCTGAATTCTAGCTCCCGAAAAGGAGAAGAGAACAAGTGTCCTGACCAGCAATTTCTTATTAAGCAAGTGAGGCAAAAGTTCCCACATCCCTTTCACTGACACTCCCTCATGGCCTCAAAGAAGAATTGAAATGCCATCTCTAGCATGTCCAGCTTAAACTATATAATATGGAAGAAGAGGAGGGCAGCCAAGTGTGGTGGCTCATGTCTGTAGTCCCAGTAACTTGGGAGGCTGAGGGCAGATGGATCACTTGACTTTGGGAATTCGAGGTTGCAGTGAGTTATCATGGTGCCACTGCACTCCAGCCCGGGTGACAGAGCAGAAGACCAGGGGACAGATTTTTTTAGTGGACAACCAGCAGTCTCCAGCAGGGTATGGAAACAAACTAATATTATTTAAAATGATGTACGATAAAAATCCATGTTATAGTTCAACCACAATCTCTGCCTTTCATACAGGCAATTTGTCATTAATTTGGCACATTCTAAATATTCATGTGTGGATATAATTTTTTAAAGGAAGTCATTAAAAATAAATCATTTCAAGGGACAACTGGTATGCCTTTAATGAATTAAAATGAAAGAATGAAAGGAAAATGACCTTAAAATACCTTCGCTGTTAAATGAAAAAATTTTTATTTATTGCATTTCAAATTCTGATTTAGAGTCGTTTCTCTACAGAGTGGGTTCCTTCCAAATTACAACTCAACTATTCAGTTTTCAACTGCGTGATGTTTCCTGGACAGTTATACAAAGTTTGGGCTTTGTGTTGATTATGTGCTCCTGCATAACAAGTTTCCTCACAAATAGTTTAAAGCAGCAATTATCTTTGAAGTTTTAGTGGGTCAGGAATCCAGGTGTATCTTACAGCACCTGGCCCGGGGGTTCTCACAGAGTGCAGTCAAGGTGTTCACGGAGGCCGTGGTTGTCTTAAGGCTCAACTGGAAGCGGATCGGCCTGTCCAGTCACTCAGCAGTGCTTGGTAGATTTCAGCATCAGAGGCTGCTTTCCCTTCCTCCTCATAGGACAGTATGTGCCCCTTTTCTTCATCAAAACAAGCAAATGAGAAAATGCAGAGATACAGAAAGACTCCGAACAAGATAAAGTAGAGGTCTTTTATAATATAACCTAATCTTGGAAAAACCATCCCAATACATTTATCATATTCTACTTTATAGGATTAAGTCTCTATGTGCAACCTACACATGGGACAGAGGGAATGATTAACCCTAATCACTCCCCCTGAATGTGAATGCTAAGTGGAGGGACCCTTGGGACCCATTTCAGAAGATTTCCTTGGAAGAAAAAAAATCAACAAAATAGACAAACACTTGGCTAACATAATAGAGAAAGTGCAGGGTGGTGCCTGTGGCTCAATGAGTAGGGCTCCGGCCCCAAGGGTGGCAGGTTCGAACCCGGCCCCTGCAAAACTGCAACAAAAAATAGCCAGGCTTTGTGGTGGGTGCCTGTCGTCCCAGCTACTCTGGAGGCTGAGGCAAGAATCACCTAAGCCCAAGAGCTGGAGATTGCTGTGAGTTGTGACGCCATAGCACTCTACCAAGAGTGACAACATGAGATTCTATTTCTAAAAAAAAAAGAGAGAGAGAAAGTACAAAGGGGAAAAAAGTAGAAAGTAGAAAATTATAAATACTCAGGGAAAATTATTAAAAACAGAAAAATTTTAAAAACTTTAGAGATTTCTTTGTACACCTGTATGAAAATAAAAATATAAATGAAATAGATATTTAAAGGAAAACACAACTTACAAATCATAAAGCAGCTAGAGAAAGGAGTTGAAATACTCATAAAAAGCACCAGGTCTAGATGGTTGCACAGAAACATTCCAACCAACATTTAAAAAATAGATAATCTCAGGCCATACACGATGGCTCCTGCTTGTAATCCGAGCACTGTGGGAGGCCAAGGTGACAGAATTGCTTGAGGTCAAGAGTTTGAGACCAGCTTGAACAAAAGCAAGACCTTGTCTCTAAAAAAAAAAAAAAATAGAAAAATTAATCTGAAGTGGTGGCTCATGTCTATAATCCCAGCTACTTGGGAGGCTGAAGTGGGAGGATCACTTGAGCCCAGGCAGGGGTTTGAGGTTGCAATGAATTATGATGCCAGCGGACTCCAACCCAGGCAACAGAGAGAGACTTTTGCCTCAAACAAGAAAGAATTGATAATCCCAAGGCTACTTAACCTATTCTAGATCATAAAGAAAGTTTTTTTGGCTGGGCACAATGGCTCAAGCTGTAATCATAGCACTCTGGGAGGCCAAAGCAGGTAGAACACCCATAGTCCCAGCTACTTCGGAGACTGAGGCAACAGTATCACTTGAGCCCAGGAGTTTGAGGTTGCTATGATTTATGACACCATGGCACTCTACCCAGGGTGACAGTGAGACTCAGTCTCAAAAAGAAAGAAAGAAAAAGAAAGAAAGAAAAAGAAAGAAAAAGAAAGAAAGAAAGAAAGAAAGAAAGAAAGAAAGAAAGAGAAAAAGAAAAGTTTTCAAAATTCTTTTTATAAAGCAATTTTTTTGATCTTAAAACCTGAAATTATACCAAAAGGAAACAGCAGAATACTTGTACTTATGAATATGATTCAAAAATCTTAAAATACTAGCAGTTAGACTCCAAAAACTCATTTGTGAAACAAAATCTTCATGACTGTCATTTACTCCAGTAATGCCAGGAGGTTAAAAATTAGAAAATCCATCAATATTATCCATCATATTAACATAACTAAGGAGAAAAATTATATGATCTTGTAGGGAGTGAATTGTCCCCCTACCCCCAGAAAAAAAGATAATCTTGACCCTCAATATCTCAAAATGTCACTTTATTTGGGAATAGAACTACTGCAGATATAATTAGGATGAGGCTATACTCTACACGTGACTACCCCTTATCCGAAAATTTGAAGTGCTCCAAAATTTGGCACTTTTTGAATGCTGACATAGCAACTCAAAGAAAGTGCTCATTGGAATGCTGCAGATTTCAGGTTTTCAGAAGAGGGATGCTGAACCAGTAAGTATGAGACAAATATCCCAAAATCCCCCCAAAAAAATCAAAAAACGAAATCCTGAAAACTTCCGGCCCCAAGCAGTTTGGATAAGCATTTGGATACAGCCCCGTAGTAGAGGGGGCCTCTAATCCATTATGCCCTATGTGCTTGTGGGCACCTGTGAAGGTAGAGACACTTGGGGGAACAACCTGTGATGATAAAGGCAGAGATTAGAGTTCCGGGGTTACAAGCCAAGAAATGTCAAAGAAGCTGGCAAACCTCAGAAGCCAGAAGGAGGCCAGGGAAAATTCCCCTGCACATTTCAGAGAGAACATGCCTTCTAGCTCCTAGAACAGTGAAACAACACATTTCTATTGTTTTATGCCACCTCGTTTGTGGCACTTTGTCACAAAAGCCTTAGGAAATGAACACATGATTTGGGGGATGGATGTAGAAAAGTCATTTGTCACAATGTAATACTCTTGTCAAATTCCTTAATAAAATGGGAACGATTGGTGTGTCTGGGGTCAGTGAGCAAATGTTCTTGGTTGGGTGGAAAGTTTATCGATTTGAGTAATGGGAGATAATTTAGGGAAGATAAATCATGTCTTCTCAGCAAGAAGTCCCGGATGCCAGGTTATAAAATTTATAGTCCATGTTTGAGGCAATGAGAAGTCTTTGAAAAGAAAATAAAGAACATTTAAAAAGCAGTGTTTCCGGGCGGTGTCTGTGGCTCAAAGGAGTAGGGTGCAGGCCCCATATACCAGAGGTGGCAGGTTCAAACCTGGCCCCGGGCAAAAACTGCAAAACAAACAAATAAACAAACGAAAACAGCAAAGTGTTTCCATAAAATTAATTGGGAAGTTTGCTACTGGATGAATGATGTCTGGAAGGAGAGAAATACTAGAGATCTGGAGATTCATTAAAAACCCATTTCAATCATTCAAGTTTAAAAGGACTTCTTCAAGTGGAAGAAATTTCACTCAATTGCATATATAAGCAAATACAAATCTACGAATTTCTCTCTTTTTTTAAAACACCAATGATAGCATCCTTACGTAATGTTCTCTGTCTTGCTTTTCTCATTTACGGTATCCTTAGAAATTATTCCGCATCAGTATGACCTCTTTCATTCTTCTACTGCAGCACAGTGTTCTATGCACTGTAATTTATTTTTGCAGCTCTCTGTTCTAAACCATGATACTACAAACAGTGATGTAATAGATAACTTTTGTTCCCACCTCTGCTGGGTCAAAAGTTCTGTGCACTTGTTAGGTATTGCTAAACAGACCTGTAGGGAATGATGTACCAACTTCCACTTCAGTCAACGAAATAGCTTTTTCATCTCTACCCTTGACTATGCAATATTATCATACTTTTCTCTTTTTTTTGGCCGGGGTTGAGTTTGAACCCACCACCTCTGGCATATGGGACCAGCACCCTATTCCTTTGAGCCACAGGCGCCACCCAATATTATCATACTTTTTGATCTTTGTCAATCTGATATGACTGGTATGCTATCTCATGGTGGTTTTAATTTCACACATCTTTTATTGTGAGCGAGGCAAACCATCTTTATTCCATGGAGTGAGATAGAATTGTCGACACCGGCCTAGTCCAGTCAATTGCAGGGAAAATGTTAGACCTCTGGTCTCCCAACTTGAATGCCACGTTGACCCTATGATGGCAGGAAACTCCCGTCCAGTGTTTGCCACAGTGCAGAGTTGGTGCTGGTACTAGGGTATCTTTGAGAGCCGCAAGACTACATTGGAGATTGGGAAGGGGAACAAAACTGGTCTGGAAAACCTGCTCCAACCTAGAGCTAAGCTGGTGGGTCTGGTAGGCTGTCCAACCTTTTGGCTTCTCTGTGCCACATTGGAAGAAGAGTTGTGTTGGGCCATGCACTAAATGCGTAAACACTAACAAGAGCTGATGAGCTGAAAAAGAAAAAGTCTGTGCATAATTTTCATGATATTGATGAAACTTGATCAAGTATTAAGTTTAATAATTAGTTTCCTAAGACTACTCTTACAAATTACCATAAACTGAGTAGTATCAAAAACCCAGAAATTTGTCGAGCTTATTAACTGTCACTTCTGGACGCCAGAAGTCCAAAATCGACTTGTCCACAAGGTGATCCCAGGCCTCTCCCAGAGTCTGGTGTCTGGCAGCCATCTTTGCCATTCCATGGCCTGCGATATCATTCCAGGACCTTCTTTCCCTGTTGTCCTGGGGCATTATCCTTGCGTCATACTCTGTGTTCAGCTTCCCCTCTGCTTATCAAAATAGTAGCCATTGGATTCAGGCGACTCTGATCCAATATGCCCACATCTTAATGTGATCACATCTGCAAAGACCCTGCTTTCCAAGTGGAGTTACAATCATAGATTCTGAGTAAACATGAATTTGGGGGAATACTGTTCAACCAGTACAGGCACTTTGTGCCAGGTATGTGCTCAGTACCTTCACACCATCACTTACACAACCTCATTTTGTTTTTTCAGCAGCCACGTGAGACAGCCGTTATCACGCATTTGACCATATATACTGGGTGGTGTTCCAGACCTGGAAGTAGAAAGACAGACAGAGCCCCTGGATCATGCAATTTACATCTCAGTCGGGGAGGCAGCTAATGGGAATTGGAATAAGCATATACCTTTAGGGAGTGACAAGAGCGATGGAGAGAAGAGGGTGGGTGGGTGGAGGAAACACATTTTGAGGTGAAATGGTCACCTCTGAGCAGATGATATTTATACACAGACCTGAAAGAAAGGGCCACCGTGTCAACAGCAAGAGAAAGCATTCCAGACAGGGGGCACCACGGCTGTTAAGACCTTGAGGGAGGCACAGACTCAGCACGTCAGAGCAACCACCAGGCAGTGGAGGTCTGATCATCAGAGCAACCACCTGGCTGGAGACTCCCACTGGGGAGAGGTGTGCAGAGGCCTGATCAAGGTGGGCCACACAGGCTATAATGAGGAGTAATAGTCCCAGTTTACGATTAAGGAAACTGAGGCTTAGAGATAAGAGGCATGCCCAAAGCTACACAACTAGTAAGTGGTAGGACAGTTGAACGCCAATCTGTTTGAGTCCAAAGCCTGTGCTCTTTGTTAATAAACTACATTTTATTCTTGAGATTTATCTTTTTTACTTTTGTATTGAAAAGTATTCTCAGGGGGTGTAAGTGCTCACCGGATGCTGATTTGGGGGATGTTGCTCTAGATTAAGAGTTCACATCTTTTAGCACTCAAAGTTTACAACCCATTTTGATATTATTACATTTAAATTATACAACAGCCTAGGGAGACAAGTAGTATTATCTTCATTTTATAGAGGAGAAAACTGAGGCTCAGAGATGTGAAGTGATTTCTCCCCAAGTTACAAAATGTATTAGATACATGTTGAGGGTTCCATCATCTCAAAAATGCATCCGGGAGAGCACTCCCTTCCTGCTCCCAACCCTCCCCCATCACCATGGGAAGAGAAGAGATTGGAGGGGAGGTTGGCTGCCATGTTTGAGCCAGATAACCCAGCTGCCTCTCAGGAGCTCACAGGCCTGGGCTGGACACTTGACCAGATTTGGGCTCTGGAGATGCTTCCTCCTTGGGAATTCAAATTCACAGATACTAGTCAGTATCTGGTGAATTAAGGAGAAGAAAATTCAAAAACTGGAGATTGCACTGTAGGGCAGGTAACTTTGTCGTGTGCTAACGAGGGAGAAATCAAGCAGACACCCTGCAGAGTCAGGTGGGTGAGTGCCAGCCCCTGCCAGCTCTCTGTGGCCTGCTTCCAGTCTCCAGGAGGTTCCTGCTGCTTTTGGATTCCCTGAGCTACCTCTGAATTCTTGTTAATAAATTCCCTATTTCTGGGCTCAGCGCCTGTAGCTCAGTGGCTAGGGTGCCAGCCACACACACTAGAGCTGGCGGGTTCAAATCCAGCCCAGGCCTTCCAAACAACAATGACAACTACAACCAAAAATTAGTTAGGCATTGTGGCAGGGACCTGGAGTCCCAGCTACTTGGGAGGCTGAGGGAAGAGAATCACTTAACCCAAGAGTTTGAGGTTGCTGTGAGTTGTGACACCACGGCACTCAGCCCAGAACAACATAGTGGCACTGTCTCAAAATAACAACAACAACAACAACAATAACAACAACAAATTTCCCATTCCTATCACCTGGAGAGGCCTGACTCAGACACCAGGAACTAACAGAGCGTGGACAGAGAGGCTCTAACACTCAGCCCTGAGTGGCTTCCGCCTTTACATCATAGTCACTGGGGCACCAAGGCCCTTACTACTGAGATGGCTTCTTGCTGCCATGGAAACTCCCAGTTTCTACTCTCTTCAGTCCCTTGTGGTGTTGTAGAGGGCTGCACAGTCCAGGGTTCCTGGGAAGATTCTGGGACTCAGGGAGTCTTTTGATACGATTTTACCTTGTGATAAATCAGACTGCTTCCTGGGCTTTGCAGGAACTCTAGCCACTTTATACAGGCAATTCATTTTGAGAGCCAAGCAATCTTTCAGTGCTAAGCCCTTTTAAAATTTGCAAACTCCTGTATAAGAAATCAATAACAGGGCAGTGCCTGTGGCTCAAAGGACTGGGGCACTGGCCCCATATGCCGGAGGTAGCAGGTTCAAACCCAGTCCCAGCCAAAAACTCCAAAAAAAAAAAAAAAAAATCAGTAACAGGCAGGATGTTTTTAAACCTATAAATGCTAATCTACATCTTCACATCTATGTTGTACACAGTACCTGAGCACTAATAGCTTTATCAGATGAGAAACATATCATGTGGAAAAATTGCAGAAAGCCTTGGCTGCAGGGACTGTGCAGTTGATGGGGATTTTGGAGTGGAAAGCCTGGCATTCATCCCATGTCGTTAAGGGTACACCCCTTTCTTTTCTATAATAGAAAACATTTCTTTTTTCTATGTGGACATTTTCAATAAACCATCACACACAAATGCTCTCCTTAAAAAATAAAGACCTTTCAGGCTGGGAGAAATTTCATCTTAAAACCTTGCTTTTAAAGAAAACAGTTTACAGACAACAAACATAAAAGTAAACAAGTAGGACGGCATCAAACCCAAAGCTTCCACACGGAAAAGGAGAACAAGTAACAGTGAGAAGGCAGCTTATGGAATGGGAGAAAATATTTGCAAACCATCTATCCGATAAGGGGTTAATCTCCAAAATATATAAAAATTCCTACAACTAGAAATACAAAAACCTGGCTTGGTGCCTGTAGCTCAGCACCTAGGGCACCAGCCATATATGCCAGAGCTGGTGGGTTTGAACTCAGCCCAGGCCTGCCAAACAACAATGACAACTACAATTAAAAAAAAAAAAAGTTGGGCATTGCGGTGGGTGCCTGTAGCCCCAACTACTCAGGAGGATGAGGCAAGAGAATCATTTAAGCCCAAGAGTTTGAGGTTGCTGTGAGCTGTGATGCCAGGGCACTCTACTGAGGGTGACATAGTGAGACTCTGCTTCAAAAAGTAGTAATAATAATAAAATGAAAAATAAAATCCTGATTTAAAAATGGGCTAATGACTTAGATAGACATTTGTCCAAGGAGGACATGTAGATGCCCAACAAGTCTGTTTGAAATGCTCAATGTCACTAGTCTTTAGGGAAAAACAAATCAAAACCTCAAGGATACATCGTCGCATGCCTGTCAGAATGGCTGTTATCAAAAAGATAAAAGAGGACAAACGCTGAGGAGGAAGTAGAGGAATTGGGACCTTTCTCCATGGTTGGTGTGAAGGCAAAATGGAGCAGCTGCCATGAAAATGCTATGAAAACCAGTAAGGAGGCTCCCAAAAACTAAAAATAAAGCCACTGTACAATCTGGCAATCCCATACAGAATGTTTATGCAAAAGAATTGAAATCAGTCTCTTGAAAGAAACAATAGCACGCCCACATTCATCACAGCACTATTCACAAAGGCTGAAATGTGGAAATGACCTAAATGTGCATTGACAGGTGAATGTTATATACAAAAAGAGGTGGTATATTCATACAATCGGAATATTATTTAGCCTTAGAAAAAGAATGATATTCTATAATATGTTACAGCATGGATGAACTTTGGGGACATTATGCTAAGTGAAATAAGCCAGTCATGGAAAGACAAAACATCCATAATTCCACTTCGATGAGGCATCTAACATAGTCAAATTTATAGAATCAAAGATTGAAATGAGCCAGGCACAGTGGCTCATGCTATGATTCTAGCACTCTGAGAGGCCAAGGCCTGAGCTCAGGAGTTGAAACCAACCTAAGCTAGAGTGAGACCTTGTCTCTAAAAGTAGCCAGCTTTGTGGCGGGTGCCTGTAGTCCTAGCTACCAGGGAGGCTGAGCAAGAGAATCGCTTTGAGCCCAAGAGTTTGAGGTTGCTATGAGCTGTGATGCCACAGCGCTCTACTTAGGGTGACAAAGTAGGACTCTGTCTCGAAAAAAAAAAAAAAAAAGACTGAAATGGTGTTTGCCAAGAGATGTGAAGAGGGAGAAGTAGGAAGTTACGTATTAGTGAGAATAAAGTTTCAGTTAAGCAAAATGAGCAAGCTCTGGAGCTCTGCTAACAACATAATACCCATGGTTAACAATAAGTATCTACTTAAACATTTGCTAAGAGGGTAGATCTCATGTTAAATGTTCTTGCTGCAAGAATTTTTTTTAAAGATGAGGTCGTACTGGACTAGGATGGGCTCTAATATAATATGACCGGTGTCCTTAAAAGATGGAAATTTCAATGCAGATGAAGACAGAGACACAGGGGAGAACTACACATGAAAGTCAGAAACAGAAATTGTGCGGATACAGCTGCAAGCCAAAGATTGCTAACCACCACCAGAAAGAGACAAAGAAAATTCTACCCCGAGTCTCAGAGGGAGTATAGCCCTGCAAGCACCTTGATTTTGGACTTCTAGCCTCTAAAATTATGAGAGAATGAAGTTTATCTCAGGGCTCTCTGGAAAGCCAGCACTGATGAGGTGACATTTGAGGACTGATCTGTAGTAAGTGAAGAAGTAAGGCCCTCGGGTATTTGAGGAAAGGGTGTTTCAGGCAGAGAGAATGGTAAGTGCAAAGGCCCTGTGGCATCAGTGTGCTGGGAGCATTCAGGAATAGGAACAGACAGCATAAGGAAGGAAGCAGCAGAATAAATTGGGTAATAGGGAAATTGAAAAGGTGATAGGTGAGAACACTGACTTTTCTGTGAGATAAGGAGCCACTGAAAGTGGAGGAACCAATTTCTTTCAAAGAAAGCACTCACTGTTAAATCTTTTCCAGTAGTCAGCTTCCTAGACACTTCTGCTAGCACTCAGTTTAGAAATTCAGTTAACGAAACTTTCTTAAGACAACATTTACTATGTAAATCTGGGTCGAGCTGGCCCACTTAGTTATCAAAGATTTTAATGCCTCATGTACCTTTGAATACTCTTCCAAAGCTAAGTGGTGAAGACCTTTGGGTTATATTTATACACATACTCAACTACGTGAATCATCATATAAAGGTCAAAGTTGGTTGGGAAACTTCACAGATCCTACCTCCAACAGACACTGGCTAATAAACAGAGCAAGTCTCAGAATAGCATGACATATGTGTTGCATGTTGTTATTTATGTCTAAATATTAAAATATATGTGTGTGTCTACATGTGTGTGTGTCTGTGTGCAAAAGAGTAGAGAAAGGTCGGGGGGGGAACCCCCATTTGCAAACAGCTATCTGTAGGGAGAGGTGTAGAACAGGGGCCCAGGGGGACTTCCAATTTTTACTTGACATACTTGGAATTTGAATTTTTCATAGACATGTATTCTTTTGTAATTAAAAAGATTTATTGTTCTATTAAAACTGTGCTAACTGGTTAAGCTTGGCTCATGAGAGAAGCAGGTTCTGAAGATGCTTACACAGCTCCCACCTCATGGGCACAATGGCAGGGTGAAAGGCACACCTCCTGGGTGTGGGACACAACTACAACAGGAGTCTTACCTAACAAACACAAACATTGTAACCTCATTGTTCATGCCCTCAGATTAATCTGAAATTTAACAAAAAGAAGAAGATACTTACACAAAAGAGATCATTGTGAGTGATTATATCAAGGGATCCCAGCCACTGAAAGGTGGCTGTGAGTCATCGGAGAGCTCAAGTGTATTTTTTATTTTTTGCAAAGTTATCAATACCCCTGCCAAACTCGCCAATGAACAATAAAATTAGTTTTAAACATGTGATGCGGGTTTCCAACTGAGTGCTTTCTAAGTCACCTTGGGGTGGTGGGAAGGGCCCGGGGCAGGGAAGGGTGCAGTGTGGATGGCTGGGCACGTGCAGAAACCCCTGGCTCTCGGTGTTTTCCACTGTCAAGAGGCGGGTTAACAAGGCTGGGCGCTGTGGTTTGCACCTGCGATCCTAGCAGTCTGGGAGGCAGAGGTGGGTGGACTTCTTGAGCTCAGGAGTTTGAGACCAGCCTGAGCAAGAGTGAGACCTCCTCTCTAAGAAAATAGCTGGGTGTTGTGGTGGGTGCCTGTAGTCTTAGCTACTTGGGAGACTGAGGCAAGAAGATTGCTTGAGCCCAAAAGTATGAGGTTGCTGTGAGCAGTGATGCTGTAGCACTCTACCCAGGGGGACAAAGTGAGACTCTGTCTGGAAAAAAAAAAGAGAAACAGACAGGTTAATAAAGATTCCTCCGACTAACGCAGTTATAACTCTGACTATTGTCTCCAGTGGGTAGTTGACCAGTCCTCCAACTTGCTTCAGCACATGATACTCTAGCGCCCACTCTATGCAAAGGCCCTGGACCTCAGGCCTGTCTAGAACCAGAAGGAACTGCAGTCTACACTGTGGCTATGGTTTAGCCATTGGAATGTCTGCCGACTCACATCAGAGCTGTCCGTACACAGGAACCCACATCTGTAGCACAGGCTTCAGAGTCTGGGCCACACCATCATCTTAAAAATGGAACTAACTGCCAACTTTTAAAAATCAGATGATTGCATTGGTGGAATGCAAATTAATACAGTCATTATGAAAAATAGCATAGAAGTTCCTCACAAAAATTAAAATTATAACCTAGCAATCCCACCATGGGGTATAGATCCAGAGGAATTGAAATTAGTATATCAAAGAGAAATCTGTATTCCCATGCTTATTGCAGCATTATTCACAATAGCCAAGATATGGAATCAACCTAAGACTTTTTTTTTTTTTTTTTGGCCAGGGCTGGGTTTGAACCCGCCACCTCTGGCATATGGGACCGGTGCCCTAACCTTTTGAGCCACAGGCCCTGCCCTCAACCTAAGTCTTTATCAATGCATGAATGAATAAAAAGATGTGGTGTATATACACAAAGGAATACTACTGAGCCTTAAGAAGGAAGGCAATCCAATCATTTGGGACAGTGTACTTAACCTAGAGGACATTCCCTCTCAGCAGCGAAATAAGCTGGGCACAGGAAGACAAGTGCCCCACGCTCCCACTTAGAGGTAGGGTCTGAAAACCTCAAACTCATAGAAGCAGATAGTGGTTACCAAGCCCCAGGAGTACAGGAGAAGAGAGAAATGGAGAAATGACAGTCCAAAAATACAAAAGTTTACTTAGATGGGAAAAATAAGTTCAAGAGATCTGCAGGCAGTGTAGATCATGGTGACGATAGGTAATAACAAGGTGTCATGTACTTGAAAGTTGATTTTAAGATTTTAAGTGTTCTTACCACACCCCAAAAGTATACGAGGTAATGCATGTGTTCATTAGCTTGATTAGACAAATATTTATTTTAAGACGTCTGCTGGATGCCATAAATATACGCAGTTTTTGTCAGTTTGAAAGATAGAAAAATGAAAAAATAAGAATTAAATAATTTTATATAAAATACTATACAATATAGATCTCTATCTTCTTGTAAAAAGGGGAAGACCTGACATCGCTGGGCCAACTTTCAGCGAACTGAGCCCAGGCTCTGCTGCTCCCTGTGGAGAAGGCATTCCTGGTGGTTTTTCCACAGTTCTCACCACTTAGTAGCATTTTATTTTCTATTTTTTTTTTTACTTGTGGGTGTAGTTTCTTTATTTTTTTCTGTCTTCTTTTGTTTATTTTTTTATTAGATCATAATTGTGTACGTTAATTCTATCATAGGATACAGTGTGTTGCTTCCATATACATTTTGAAAAACTTTCATCCAACTGGCTAACATAGCCAACATGTCTTTCTCATAATTGTTATGTTAAGACATTTATATTTGACTTTTAGACAAATTCACATGTACCTTAATAGGATAAATCATAGGCATGATCCCCACAATATCACTCTTCACCCATCCTCCTTATTTTCTATTTTTCATTTTTTTGATTAGATCATAAAGAGATAGATCATGTACACATCAATGCATTTAAGGGGTACAGTGTGCTGATTTCATATGCAATTTGGAATGCTTACATCACACTGGTTAATAAACCCCTCACCTCATTTAGTTAATTATTGTGTTAAGACATTTGTACTCTATACTTAATAGATCCGACACGTACCCTGGCAACATGCACCATAGGTTTGTAGCATTTTACATCCTGCCTCATTGCTCATTTCACTGCCAACTTGCCCGCTGGAGCATTTGCATTTACAACCACTACATTTAAAACGAGAAAGACCAATTAGCAAAGTTGTTCATTTGGAATCCCACCTCCCAATGTTCAATTCAAAAAGAAATCACAGTCCTTCACATTAAGGAATCTAGAATACAGCGAAGGCGACAGGCCAGGCATCGTCTCAATCAGCTCTATGCGTGGCCCCCAAATCTTGCCTTCCTTCACATAGTTCATGTTAGTTAGGAAATGATCCCACATCTGAATTTTTTATGTGTATTTAAATCTTGCCTATGTTGACATTTGCAGTCATTGCTCTCCAGGGGGAGTCAGCATGTTTACTGGCAACTTTAACAAGGTACGTTCTCTTACCTAAATACTTATCTCCCCACAAGAATAATTAACAGAATGTTGATTTATAATTTTGCATATGGTGCTTTCTCATCACTAATAACAGCCTCTGTTGGCTAATAATGTTTCTATTAATAATGCTGGGCGTCAGACTGATCTGGCAGTGTGGGCTTGAGTCAGGCACACACAGATCCAAATTCGGGTTTCTTAGTCCTTGGGCAAGTCTTGTTGCTCTCTGTGCCCCAGTTGAACCATCTGTATACAACTGGGATACTTACATGGAACAGGCATTTTATGGGTTCTTCTCTCTTCCTTATTTTAAACATAGTAGGACTTTCTCCAGCCGCCAAAGCTTTTCCTATCTACATCACTGTAAACGCATTTTAACCTACATCATCAGGTTAATTCAGGGTTGGAGCCATTCTGTTGGATGAAATAAAAAGCTTGATTAACAAACTGTGGTCTATGTATACCATGCAGTACTATTCAGTCTAAAGAAAGGGTGGAGACTTTACATCTTTTGTGTTTACCTGAATGGAGCTGAAACACACATATATATATATATTTTTTTTTTTGAAGTTTTTGGCCAGGGCTGGGTTTGAACCCACCACCTCCAACACATGGGGCTGACATCCTACTCTTTTGAGCCACAGGTGCCGCCCAGAAACATATTCTTCTTAGTAAAGTTATCTCAAGAATGGAAAGAAAGTGTCCAATGTACTCAACACTAATAGGAAACCAATATATAAGCAACTACATGCTCACATCAAAGAAAGGACACAGGGTTGTCTAACAAGAGGGAGGAGAGTGAAGGGGGCAGGTGGGAGGGCGATTGGCGAGATCTCGCCTACTGTGTACAATGTGACAGGATTCAGCATGCCATTTGTTTGAACGCCCTACAACTCTGCTTATCATTAACCCTGTGCTTAGTGTGCAAGGAAGCACGGTGACCGGCTGGTCACAGGAGGCTAACCGGACCATCAGACACACTTTGATTTCTGAACTGCACGTGTTACCTGCACGTTGTAGAGTCTTCCACACTTACAGCTTTTGCAAAGTGGTTTTTTTTTTGTTGTTGTTGACATTACACAAAATACCTGTATATTACTTAGCTAATAAACACTTACGGAGCTTTATAAATCCATAGTTTAGTCATGCGCTGAGTTTATTGAGTTTGTATCCATGTAATAGGTGTACCGATTCACTCACCATGCGACAGAATGCTAGAGAGTTCTTTTGGTAGTTTTGTGGTTTGCTTCCACAGAAGTGCGCTATTAATTCACGACAAGAACCAGGAACTTGTTCTATTTTCTAGTGAATGTAAACTCTTCTCCCTAGCCCTGCTTAAATTTTCAATTTCTTATTTTTACGCTTGGTTAATCTTCACTTTGGTGTTTTGTGTCAGGCAAACAGTATAGCTGAATCTGTTCACATGGCACTGACCTACATTTTACTCAGCTTGAAGACCTGAGAACAAGAGAAGCTGATGATGTCTTAAGAACTTGCTGGACAAAGTGGCTTTGCCACTGTGAATCGAAGCCCTGGGCTCCTGACATCACATAGACATTTCAGCGTCAACACGCAGGAGTGCCCACACCGCCAGAAGCCCGTCGTGACAAAGGTCGGGTGCCTTTGCCGTGTGCGAGGAAGGAAGACATTTTGTTGTGCTGATCGTTATTCAGGTCAATGGAATTTCATCCTTTTGATTCCTGTTTTCTTGTCTGACACCTTCCCGTTTATCACAGGGGTTGGAGGCCTAAAATCTATGTTTCCTCTCTCAAGTCTTCCTGGCAGAGTTCTGGTTTAGATTCCTGTCCTGAGACACTGGTGTGCTATTTGAAGGTGAGAGACAGCAGACGCGGGTCTGCTCCTGCGGCACAGCCAGCGTGGTGGGAGCTCAGCAGAGGACAGACCCAAAGCTCTGCTGGGCGTCTTGCTGTGAATCACACACATCCTGTGACTCACCACAGGATCCTGTGATTTCTTTATGTTTCCATTATCTAAATGTCAGTGGTGGCTTCCATAATTTATGATCCCTCAATCCCTCGGATGGGTAGTGAGCTTCTAATCCCTGCATCAAACCTCTTTCTACATGCCTAGAGTTGTGTATTAGTCAGAGTTCTCCAGGGAAACAGAATCAACAGGGTATGTGTATATAAAGGAAGAGATTGATTATAAGGAATTGGTGTGAACTGGCATATGCAGTTACGGAGGCCGGCAAGTGCAGGATCTTCAGGGTGAGCTGGTGGTGTGGTGCCAGCCTGAGTCCAAAGGCCTGAGAATCAGGACAGCTAATGTTGTCGTTTCAGTCTGAAGGCAGCAGACGCAACACCCAGGAAGAGCTGGTGCTTCAGTTCCAGGCCAACAACAGGAAAAGGTTGACTCCCCAGTTTCAAGGCCGTCCGGTGGAAGGAATTCTCTCTCAGCTGGAGGGAGGTTAGCCTTTATCTTCTCTTCAGGCCTCCAGTGGATGGCTGAGGCCCATCAGTCTTTCACAGAGCAATCACTTTATCTGGCCTACCAATTTAAATTATAATCTCATCCAAAAAATACTGACACCAAACACCCAGAATAATGGGTTTTTTGTTTGTTTGTTTTATTTTAGAGACAGGGTCTCACTATGTTGCTCAGGCTGGAGTGCAGTGGTTATGCACTAATCATCAGGCACTCAGCCTTGACCTCCTGGGCTCAAGTGATCCTCTACCTCAGCTCCCTGAAGCTGGGACTGCAGACACACACTACTTCACCTGGCCCAGAATAATGTCGGAACAAATATTTGGGGACCCTGTGGCCTAGTCAACTCGAAAGATGAAATTAACCATCACAAATGTCTTCTGATTTTGGCCCACCCATGACCAATACATCTGTCATATGTCATACATACAAATGGTTGTTCTACCTAGAATAATTGTCTTTCCGTTCTGTCCTTATCTCAGTAGGAGGTGTATGTTTGTGCAATAATCCCAGGAACACACCTTATAACCCGAGAAAACACCTGCCACACCAGCGGCCAGGTGAAGCTGGATCCAGGGAGATGGAGAGGCATCTTCCAGGCACTTCCCTCTTCTTTTATTCACTTTTCTCAGCTCATCAGCTCTTCAGGAACTAAACAGGACTGACTCTCTGCACACCAGTCACAATGTAACACACGTAGGTGCACATTCTTTCATACTTTCTTATCTTAAAGTGCATGTTGAAAATAGCCACCCTGCCACATATCTTTAGACATTTCCAGAATGTTCGATTGGCCAGCGTCTCCTGGTTGATCTTCAGATGGCGTCTGGCTCCAGGGAGTCGGCTGCTGCATTCCTAGCCCCAGAGTGAAGGAGAATTCTCATACAGAGGCCGGGTCCAAATTTCAGACAAGACCTTGCCGATCACACGTCAGCCACAGTCTTCTAGAAAATTATCAAAGGCTACCAAGTTGTATACTATTTATTCCTAAGAATTCAAGGAGGCATGAGTGCTGTTCCCTTCCCAGTGCAGTCATTGTCACTTTAACTTCTCAGCCCTGCAGTGAGTTTGATATAAAGTTGACCCTCCAACGGTACAGGGGTTAGAGGTGCTGACCCCTTGCACAGTTGAAAATCTATTTATAACTTTTAACACCCCCCAAATGTAACTACTAATAGCCTGCTGTTGACTGGAAGTCTTATTGATAACACAAATAATTGATTGGCACATATTTTATGTAAGTA
Organism: Galagoides demidoff; assembly: GCA_963574575.1. NCBI lineage: Eukaryota > Metazoa > Chordata > Mammalia > Primates > Galagidae > Galagoides > Galagoides demidoff. The sequence continues at coordinate 22,367 of CAUYQV010096792.1, forward strand.
TTATACACTGCGTTCTTCTAATAAAGTAAGCCAGAGGGGAAAAACAGTTACTACAATCATGAGGAAGAAAAAATATATTAAGTATTCAAAAAGTGGATACTCTTTATCCACCTTACCCTTGCTGTCTTCACATTGAGTAGGCTGAGAGGGAGGAAGAGGGGTTAATCTTGCTGTCTTAGGAGTGGCAAAAGCCTAGGAAATTTCACACTAAGTGGACATACACAGTTCAAACTTGTGTTGTTCAAAGGTCAACTGCACGCACACACATGCACACACACAGACACACACGGATCCACACAGATGGGAAGGGTCGGACTGAATGATCTCTGGGGTCTCCTCTAGCTCTAATTAATGCCTGATTTTTCTATTCTCAAAGTTTGGAGTTATTTGGGCTACTGGAGTCTTAGCATCAACCACTGCATGTGCTTGGGGAGTAGAATAATTTGTTCTACACCAGAGTCTCCTTGTCAGAGACCCTAACGGAGCCATCCTGTTATCTCTTCCCTCCAGCTGGGACACAACTTCTCCCAATTACATCACACCCTGACTTTGACCACCACGGTTCTGTCTCTACTTTTCTCTGTCACTGCATTTTTGTTTTCTGTCTGCTGTGTCCTTCCCACACCAATGGGCCTTCTCAAATCCTACCATCTCCATTGTGCTCACTTTGATGTCCTGATTGCAATTAATGTCCACCTTCCTTATCCGTCCACTGGACCATCTTAGACCTCAGTTTGGCCGTTACAGTCGGTGTACTATCCACCCGTATACAGACTAGACTATTCATGGATGACAGGAACTATGTTGATAATTTCAATTTCTACTTAAAGCATTAAAATGGTGCTTTTCATTCAGCTGGGGCTGAACAATTCAGCATCAACTTGAAATCATATTTTTCTTTTTTTTTTTTTTCTTGATCTTCTTTAATAGGGATTCAGGATTTTTGTAGATCCTTGAATTAGAGTGACCTTAAAATGACATCGGGAGAATGTTGGAACAGACCCAGGGTCACTAAATGTGCAAAGACAGTCCCCAAGCCTTAAGGAAGTTGGAAAGCACCTTGAAAGGAGAGGAGAACGGACCATCCAACTGGACATCCCTTCAGAATGGACTAGTTCAGGCCAGCCTTCCTCACTTTGTGCAAAAAGTCGTTTACCAGTCTAGCAAATAATGGTGGCCCTTCCGGTAAGTGATTGCTAGATAAGAGAGTTAAAGAGGATTCTTCCCCAACAGGAGCTTAAAGAAAGAAAAGGGGAGGGAGTTTGTCATAAGGGACATGTTTGCTTTTTAATAATTAGGCTACTAGTGAGTTGAGTTGGTATTAGTGAATAATACAGGATGTCCCAAAAGTCACCCCTAAAGTCACCACACATAGGGGAAAATAGGAAACAGTAGCTAAATGTACCTTTATTTACAAAATATTTATTACAAAATATGCTCTACATGTTGGCCACCTCTTTGCAAATATTCCAATTTTCCTTATGTTTGGTGACTGTAGAGGTGACTTTTGGGACACCTGTAGATTAAAGTTATATTACATAACAAGATTTTGAACCTTTCCAGACCCCAGTTTTCTCATCTGTCAAATAGGGTAGTAGTAACTTTTCCTAACTTTTCGGTTGCTGTGATAATTAGAGATAATATTTGTAAAGTGCCCACTTGGCATAAGACCTGGCACACAGTAGATACTCAATAATGGTGGCCATTCACAGGTCACAGGGGATGATATTGAAATATCAACTCATTTTTTTCTACCTAATAGTCCAAATATGTTTCTTCTTACATAATTTAAAAGTTGATATATAATAGTTGTAAGTTCACATATTTTTCTAATTAGCAAATTTAATTATGAAGTAGAACTCTGATAACATTTTATCCAGTGTTAACTTACAAAACATATTGTTATTCGACACTAGTGTAGTCACTAAACTACGTGTATTGATCTATAAACATGAAAGTAAAACCTGTTAGGATCTTAAGAACTAGAGTAGGTCCCCCTACACTGAGTATTTTTTAAAGAAGAATTGCTCTATGTTTTAATCCTTGCTCAGAAGCCAGCACCACTAGATATTGGTTACACGAATGGGGAATTTTTAACAAAATAGTTATGTGCTTGGTTCATATGACACCATGAAAATGTGCTAGAATCTATTGTTTTCGCAAATGATTCAGATCTGAATATGTTAACCTCAAAATATAAAGAAGAAACCTTCATTGTACCAACGCTAATTAGATTAATAAAGATTATGTACGTGAATCCTTCACCTCAGGTATGTTATTTGGCCAAACCCGCACTGCTTCAGGACAGGATAGCTCCTCCTCTGAAAACGATCATGAGGAAGAAAAATGCGTTTAATGTTAGGAGCAGAGCTCCCATGGCAGCCGGTCAGCTAATGGATCCTATAATTAGCAGAGAGATGGGCTTCTGCAGATAAAGGAAGAAGCACAATAACGTTGCTAAAAATGCACCTCCGTGTTTGGCTCTTCAGATAACAAATGGGCTGACACAGGACCAGATGCATGAAGCTAAGAATACCTCGCAAAAGAGCTGCGACAAGGTGCCCTGCAACACAATCGAAATAATAGACCATCGATCTTGGCTGTCAGAGCCTGATAGGGCCAAATGAAAATACCCTGTAGAGCTTTTCCAGTTCCGGGGAGCATTGAGAAACACAAAGTAAAATCCTCAACGTGGCAATGGGAGAAAATGCTCACAGAAATGTCCGATCTGATAACTGGGTATGCAAATGAAGTGGATATCTGTCCTCCACAGAGTTCATTGTAATGGGGACCACTTGTTCTGACGCAGTGAGACCAGATTCGTTGGACTGTGCTCTGTGATGTACTCACACTAGATATTTGATTTTCAGTCCCTCGCTATCTTAGTAGCTGCATTACTTTGGGCAAGAACTCAACTCATTATTCTGAGACTTAGTCTTCTCATCTATAAAATGGAATTAATAAAATCTGTGGATACTGTGGAACTAGAATCAGATAACGAAAACAGAGTGTCTGATAGACACTATGCTCATCCTCTTTATCTTGAGTCTAAATTGAGTTGAAAATACAATAAAGAATCCCACATAAGTATTAAGCAAGTCGGTCCAGTCAGGGTGAAGCTTATTAGTTCTTTTGTTTGGTTGTGAGGCTCTGGAAACAGCTTTCTGCCCTGCATGTGAATAAGAAAGTACCTATCATCAATACACAAAAGCCAGTCAATAGTTTCACAAACTTTCAACAAATATTTACAAACCGATTTTAAACATATATGTTGTACATATATATGTAAATATAGCCAAAAAATAAGTTACCTAGAAGAAAAAAACTAACATAATATGTGTGACACTCTTTACAATAGCCAAGATACGGTATCAACCTAAGAGTGTGTCAATGGATGAATGGGTAAAGGAAGTGTAGACTATGACTCCACCATAAGAAAGAATGAAATCCTATCACTTGCAGTAACATGGATGGAACTCGAGGTTACTATGTTCACTGATAGAAGCCAAGCACAGAAAGGCAAATATCATATGTTCTTGCTCATATATAGGAGCTAAAATAGCTAAACTCATGGAGGTAGAAAGTAAAATGATAGTTCCTAGAGTCTGGGAAGAAGCACAATGAACAGAGGTTGGTTAATGGTTCTGAACACTTAGATGATGGAAGGAGTAAGTTCTAGTATTTGGTATGGCAGTAGAGTGACTATAATTAATAATGTGTTACGTATTTCAAAGTAGCTGGAAGATTTAAAACATTCTCAACACAAATGACAAATGTTCTAAGTGATAAATATTCTTAAATACCCTGATTTGATCTTCACACATTGTACGTATGCATCAAAATATCACATGTACCCCATAAAGGTGTATAGTTCTTATGCATTAATCAAAACAGTTATTAAAATGTATAAGGGCTTTAATGAGACATGTAAACACTTAATTGAAAGTCATTAAATAAGACCTAAATGAAGACCTCATGTTAATAAATTGAAATGTTGATATAAAAAAGTTTCATTTCTGGAGGCTCCTGCAGTTCAGTGGGTAGGATGCCAGTTACATACACTGAGTCTGGTGGGTTGGAACCCAGCCTGGGCCTGCTAAACAACAATGACAACTGCAACAAAAAAATAGCTGGGCATTATGGAGGGCATTGTGGCCGGTAGTCCAGCTACTTGGGAGGCTGAGACAGGAGAATCGCTTAAGCCAAAGAGTTTGAGGTTGCTGTGAGCTGTGACACCACGGCACACTACCCAGGGTGACAGATTGAGGCTCTGTCTCAAAAAGAAACAAAAAAAAGTTTCACTTCTAATTTGTTCTGTGCTATCAGTGAATTTGGCAAGGAAAATTCTAATAAGGTTTTTCAAGAAACTTGATAGGTTGAGTATGCCGGAAGCAGAGGCTGAGATGGAGTTTGGGATGCTAGAGGTTTACTAGGAAGCTGTGAAAGGAACAAGGAGAAATCAAGATTAGGCAGAGGACGAAGTTAAACTATGGTGCGCCTTGTCCAAATCTCAGCCAACCCCATGGGCAGCTCTGACACAAGAATTGCTGTTTAGAGCATCCTTCTTCCAGCCAAAATGACTCTCCTCTCACTCCACCACCATACAGGTGCTCCTGAAAGGCACAACCTCATTTGACATGGTTCTCCAAAGCTGAGGCTGACCTTAAGGAAATGCATTTCTCTCAGCCAGCCTACAACCCCTTCCCTGAAGGAGGTCTAGGCAATACAAATGCCAGTCTACAAGCTGATGCTAAAACTGATAGAGAAGACCAAGAATCGTCCAGAAACTCCTGAAAACAATTGGGGGGAGGAAGAGGAAGAGAAGAAAGAAGGGGGAAGGAAAGGAATAAAGGGATTTGTCCCAACCAGAAACAAAAATTTTTATTTTAAGTTACCTACATACTTATCATTTTTTTGGGTTCTTCATTTTTTTGTAAAGATCTAACTTTCCTTCTGGCATAATTTTCCTTTCGACTGAAAAATTGACAATGCGGATCTACTGAGATAAATTATCTCTGCTATCATTTATGAGCTTTTATATTACAATATATTCTAGCTGGATATAGAAATCTATGTTGACAGAATTTTTTCCCTTTCAGCATTTTAAAGATGTGTTATTACTATCTTTAAGTTTCTGTTGTTTCTAATGAGAAGCCTGTGGTCATTCGTACACTTATTTCCCTGAATGTAGTATCTTTTTATTCTGGCTACATTTAAGACTCAGGAATTTAACTAATGTTTGTCTAGGTTTGTTTTTCTTTAGGCTGTGTCATGCTTGGGGTTTGCTAAACTTTTTGGATCAGTAAATTGATAACTTTCATCAAATTTGGAAAAACTCCAGGTATTCCTTCTTCCAATATTTTCTGTCCTAATGTTTGGATCCTCTCTTTCTGGGACTACAATTCTACATATATTAGTGTCATGAGTCATGGTACATGAACCCTGCCTTGGTTGGAATGTCAACTGGGAAAAATAATCTACTCCAGTTTAAAACACAAAGTCTGAGAATGCCTGGACAAAGGCCAGCAGTAGGCCAGGACAATGAGCATGTCTCTGGCTTCTTCAGAAGACTTTTACTGATTTCTAACAAAAGGATGCAAAAAGGCCAAAGATAAGGTCTTTTAAAAGAATCCCAAGACCCCAGGAAGATTGGATAGAGAGAGAAGCTGGGTAAAAGGTACGGTAACAAATAGCTGATGGGGTATTTAGAAAGGGAGAGGGGAAAACAGTTCTACCCCCCAGAGGAAGTAAGTCAGGTTTCCTAATCTAACTGTAAATCAGGAGTCCAAAGGATTTATCTTGTCCTATCTGTTGACTCTTGGTACAGTAGTCTGTCCTGTCCCTGAGCCTCTGGGCACTTCTCTATCTTCTGTGGTCTTGATAAGCCTGCAGGGATTGGGCAGGCTTCCCCTTGCCTCCAATACCCCCTGGATTGAGCAGGGTGCCTCACTAAAAACAGATCACTGAGCTGCTTTTCATTTTTTTCCAGCTTTGTGAAGTTTCTCTTGCCTCAGTTTGGATAGTATTATGGGCTGAATTATGTCCCCCCAAAATTTACATGATGTGTAATCATATTTAGTGATGATGGCTTTAAAATGTGATTAAGTTAAAATGAAGACACTATAGGAGGGTCCAAATCTGACCTGACAGGTGTCCAAGAAGAGGAAAGAGACGCCAAGGTTATACGGACATAGAGTGAAACCCATGTGAAGAGGTGGTAGGAGGTGGCCACCAACCATGAGGGCCTTCTGAGGAAACTGATCCTACTGGCACCTTGATCTTGGACTTCAAGCCTCCGGAACCGTGGGAAAACACAGTTTTCTTATTTAAGCCACCCAGCCTGTGGTATTTTGCTATGGCAGCCTTACCAACGTGATACAGAGTTCTTTCTGTCATCTGTTTAAGTTCACTGATCTTTTCTTCGGCAATACACTAATCCACTGTTAATTCCATCCATTATTTTCTGAAAATGTGATCCCTTTCATTTCAAAGTTGGTATGACTAATTTCTAGAATTTCCATTTCTGCATTAACACGTCCCATTTTGATTTCTCATTATGTTCATGGATTTTTTTTTTTCCTTTTTCAAAATCCTGGGACATATTGGTAATGGCTGTTTTAAAGTCTTCATCTATTCAGTCCATCGTTGGGTCATCTCAGTGTCTCTGTGCCTTTTTCTTTCCCAGTTATGGCTTACATTTTCTTGCTTCTCAAATATCAAGTAAGGTTTAGTGCATGCTGCCCACTGCTGATATAGAATTGAGAATCCCTTATCCAAAGTGCGTGGGACCAGAGAGTTTCAGATTTGGGATTTTTTTTAAATTTTAGAATATTTGTCTATACATAATGAGATATTTTAGGGATGGGATGGGACCCACGTCTAAACACAAAATTCACTTGTTTTATATACATCTCATGCACGTAGCCTGGAGGTAATTTTATAGGATATCTTAAATAATTTCACTCATGTCAATAACTTTGTGTACATTGCACCATCAGAAAGCAAAGGAGTCACTCTCTCAGCCACCCATGTGGACGACCTGTGCTCGCTTGGTATCACTACCATTCCAGACTCCAAACTTATATGCCATTGATAAGGAGTCATTTCTTACATGTATTTGTACATCAATACTTAGCAAAAAAATATGATATGTCATTAGTGCTGTGAAAAAATGTGCTCGGGGTGACCAATCAGCACAGCACCATCACCGACACATCTATGCCAACTGTTAAAACACCAGCAGCCGCAAACAGTTGCCTTGGGCAGCTTTTCAGTCTCCACCCACCATGCTGTGTTTTGATTAAAAAGATGCTTTACACTGTATATTATTTTTTAGGTGACTAGAGACATCAGAAGCAGTTGAGGGACCAGAAGGTGGTTCCTCTAGGGAAGCAGAGGCACGCTGCTGGGTGGCTTTTAAAAATGCTTCTTCCGGCATCATTTCCCTCGTTCACAGGAGTTTTTGTCTTCAAAGTCTCTCTTTGGTTTTGTAAAGAAGCAGGACTTCTTGTTGGTTACAAATGCGTGGTGCTCCAGTCCCTGGAGAAGCTCATCACACATTTACACTGCGTCACCTGCAGGGAGTTTTCTGTAGTGTTAACGATGTCATCTTCATCACGACTCCTCACAATCTCCTTCATTCAAAAGCATTTTGGCTATTTCAATATTGGTTGCTGAATATCACTATCAATGTTAAAAACTTCTTTGGTATCCCCTTCTTCTGATTTACTCATGGGCTCTGAAGGTCTATTTTTTCATATGTAAGGAAGTCAAACATCATTTTTTTTTTCTTCACCGGATGTGTGTATCTCAAAGTCACTGCCCTGTCCATCACTATTACTGAACATAGTTGCAGGCCAGAGATTGTGCCAGGTACATACAACTGTGCCTTTAGCCACTGTTTTCCACACAGTGGCAACAGTATATGTGGCATCCTTCATGCTAACCTCCTTTTGAAAATTTTTTACACCTCACTGCTGCTGGCAGGCTGTTCTAGGAAGTGTTTTTATGTTTATTCTTCATTGATTGACGGATATGCTAATCACATAGCTGAATTAATGAAGTCACATCTGGGGGAAAGTACAACACACAAACATTACTCTGGCTATGAATTTCAGTAGGAGGATGAGCAGAACAGATGTCAAGGAATGACAGAATCTTGCGGTCATCCTCCAGACTAGCTTTCCTGCAGTGAGCAGCAGCCACTGATACAAAATGTTTGTGAAACCAATCAGAAAGGACGCCCCTGGTGAGCCAGGCCTTTTGTTAGGATAATACCGAAGTGCTAAAAAATTCACCCCTTAAAAATACAGCTAGAAGACAAGCTTTTGCTGATCAGCACATTTACACTGAGGGCTGCCTGCTGCATTACTACGTATCCTTGCAGGGTTATTGTGCTTTGGGTGTCCTTGATTCCTTTCGGGGTTGTCTGTCTCATCAGCTGTAATCAGCTTCTTTCTGGGGTAATAAATGCCAAGACGGTGACGTTTCATCAGTATCATAGACTTGTTCTGGCATCAGATTTTCATCAGCAGTGACCTTGGCAAACTTGTCAATGAATTTCTCTGCTGCTTTGTGATCAGCAGATGCTTCACCACAAATCTTTACAGATTTAATGCTGTATGTATCTTTTCTTAAATTTCTGTAATGAGCCAGTTGAATATTCACAGTGCCTTTTAATTCTCAGCTCGTTGAGACTGATCTTTGTTTCATGATCAGCATACCATTGAGTGGCATGTGTTCACCAGGATACAAATGGACCCACTCTTTCAGTGCACAATTGAGATCTTTACTTTAGTGTCATGCAGTATTTTTCATCATTCTCAGCTTAGAACTTGAACAGTTTATCCCTCTGTTCCTTGAGGTTGTATATGGCAGTCATTCCAACACCATGTTCTTCTGTAAGACATTTCACATGTACAACACTACCTGGTTACAGCAGCTTTACTTTCTGTGCTACAGGTAAATATAAAAGCTTCCTTTTTTTTTTATTACTGTTTTCCATAGGAGTCTGCAGGTATTTTTAACATTTTCAACAATGTCTTTGCATCATGGAGCAGAAGAAAAAAACAGTACATAACAAACATAGGTTTTAGCCTCATGTGGGGCATAGTGGAGAACTTGCATCTAGCATGTACTTGCAAAGGGTACTTGGGGCATGCAGGCAAAAACACGATGCAGCCAGAGGAGGCTTCATGGCCTTGGAGATTGTGCACCTACCTTGTGACTGTGACTTATTACACGATATGAAGTCATGTGTGAAGTTGTTAACCACTTGTGGTGTCACATGTTGCTCAAAAAGTTTTGAATTTTGGAGCATTTTGAATTTTCAGATTTGGGACTCTTGACTATGTTGTTGAGAGCCTGGATTTGTTGTCTTTCTTGAAAGAATGTTGAGCTTTGTTATTGCAAGGAGTTAGTTAGCTGGAAGATCAATTTTATAAGCCCTGACTTTGAGGTTCAAGTAACATTAAGCAGCATTAGAATAGTCTCTCTGGGATCTCAGCTCATTGTTCAGGGAGGTCTCCCACTCTGCTGGCTGAAACTTCGGTGACCTTAGCACTGTGAAACCTTCAAAGGCTGAGCTTACTATGCAACCAAACGCTTAGATTTTTGGAGTCCTTCTCTCTTACCTTCCTTTTCCCAAATTGCAGGTGCCTCAGTTGCCCCCAAATCTAATCTCTCTTCCTTCATTCAGCAAGAGCACAGCTTTCTCAGCCAGTGTGGCTCACCTGCAAGCTGGAAGGCTAAAGTGGGAGCATCACTTGAGCTCAGGAGTTAGAGTCCAGCCTTAGCAAGAGCGAGACCTGTCTCTACTAAAAATAGAAGAATTGGCTGGACGTTGTGGCAGTTGCCTATAGTCCCAGCTACTCAGAAAGCTGAGACAGAAGGATTGCATGAACCCAGGAGTTTGAGGTTGCTGTGAGCTAGGCTGACACCACTGCATTCTAGCCCAGGGCAGCAGAATGAGACTCTATTTGAAAAAAAACCAAAAAGAACACAGTTTTTTATTTAAACTTTTCTTTCTTTCTTTCTTTCTTTTTTGTTGCAGTTTGTGGTTGGGGCTGGGTTTGAACCCACCACCTCCAGCACATGGGGTTAGCACCTTACTCCTTTGAGCCACAGGCACTGCCTTAAACTCATACTTCTTTATGCTATGGTTAAAGAAAAAGAAGCTGAGGATGGCGCCTGTGGCTCAAGCAGTAGGCGCTGGCCCCATATGCTGGGGGTGGCAGGTTCAAGCCTGGCCCCAGCCAAAACTGAAAAAAAAGGAAGAAGAAGAAAATAAGGCTGACAGGCAGAAAGACATTTGGATGTGGAATTCTCCTTCTACGTTTCACTTTTCTCAAGGATCTCAGTCCTGTGCAGTTGGAGCCCATACATTTCCAGTTTTATAGATGTCAACAGCCTCAGACATCAAAACTTATTTCAAAGCCAGACTAAGGAAGTCCACTGGTATTGCTCAGGGAGAGACAAACTGACAAGTGAAACAGAATACAGAGCCCAGACCATTCTTGTATGCTGTTGGCAGGAATATAAATTTGTGCAAACATTGTGGAGAGTCCTCAAAAAACTGAAAATTCCACTACCATATGACACTGAATTCTCGTTGCTGGGTATGTATCCAGCAGGTTTACAGAGGGGTGTGTTGGGAAGGAAGGAGGAAACAGGCATGCAAATGATCATTGCAATGTGCGTCACTTTCACTGTAAAATGAAAAGCTTCTACTTCTGGGTTGGCCCTGATATAGTCTTTGCTACAGATACATTAGGTGAAGCACAAAAACAGCCATACCGTGCTCTTGAAAGCATATATTGATTTGTGCTTATGAAAAGAGAAAACGTTTCAATTGGTAAAGAATATATTCAGAGTAAGCTTCTAAGAACTATCGAATGAAGTGTTGATCCATATCTTGAACTAAATTTGGGCAAGAGACATAGGTAGGTATCATTTAAATGGAAAAGTGATGCAAATTGAGTATCACTAGTATTCAGATGATTTCAGAGTAGCCGGGCACAGTGACTCACGCCTGTAACCCTAACACTCTGGGCAGCCGAATCCAGTGGCTTGCATCAGATCAGTAATCCTAGCACTCTGGGCAGCCGAATCTGGTGGCTTGCTTGACATCAGGAGTTTGAGGCTAGCCTGAGGTAGGGCAAGACCCTGTCTCTAAAAATATCCACGTATTGTGGTGGGCACCTGTAGTCCCAGGTACTCAGGAGGCTGAGGTAATAGGATTGCTTAAGCCCAAGAGTTTGAGGTTGCTGTGAGCCATGACACTACAGCACTTAAGCAAGGGTGACAAAGTGAGACTCTATCTCAAAAAAAAAAAAAAAGATTTCAGAGTAAAACTAGATTTTTCTTTTTTTGAGAGGGTCTCGCTCTGTTTCCTAGGCTAGAATGCAGTGGCACCATGATAACTTACTCAAACTCCTGGGCTCAGATGACCCTCCTGCCTTGGTCTCCAGAGGACCTGGGACTTACAGACAAACACCACCATTTGACCAGCATTTTTTTTTAAATTTTATATGGGGACAGGTTATTGTTCTTGCTCAAGCTAGTCTGAAACTTCTGACCTCAAGCAATTCTCCCACCTTGGTTTCCCAGAGTACAATGATTACGAGCCTGAGCCACCATACCCAGTCTATTGATGCCTTTCTGACTCAACCCATTCTCTTCTTAACTCCCTGCAAGCTGACCTCAGTATCCAGTGCTCTTTGCACATATTGAAATAGTTCGTTCTTCTTCACAAACATTTTCTCCTTTACGTCTTTGTTTCTAATACTGTGCTTCATTTCCTCTTTTTAAAGATACACCTTTTTGCTATCTCAAAAACAAGTGGTTCTTAATGAGGAGGAAGGGAGGTGGAATTTCATCCCCCCAAAACATCTGGCAATGTCTCCACGTCTTTTTGGTTATCACAACTGGTGGAAGGGTGCCCCTGACATTGACTGATGAGGGACCAGGAATGCTGCTAAAAACCTACAATCCGCAAGACAGTCACCCACAACCAAGAATCCTAGGGCCCCAAATGTCAATATTGCTCAGGGTGGGAGATCTTTTCATATCCAGGGGCCTGGTGCCTTCAGAAACATTTGGAAACAGGAGGAACAACGGTCCTTGTTTTGGTGGTTACAGTGACTGGATGGCTGGGAGTGCCATTGACGTTCAGACTGGGAGTTATGTAGCCTGCTCTGTGTTACTTGAGTTTCAAGGATCTGTGGATTAATATCATTCATCAGTTTTGGAATGTTCTTGACATTATCTCTTTAGACATTTCTTTTGCCATGATTTTCTCTGTCCTCCAGTTCTGGAATCAAATTTCATATGCATATATTGTCACACACATGTCAGGTGCACTATTCCGATTCTTTCCCTCTCTCACCCTCTGGGTTTCGTGTGAGTATATCCTATTGACCCAGACGCAGGTTTCTTAGCATTTTCCTCTGATGGATCCAGCCTGCTTTCAAGCTCATCTGGTGACTTTTTCACTTCTGGTCTCACATTTTTCATTTTTGCTTTTATCTTTTGTTCTTTTGTAGAGTTATCACCTCTCTGCTGAAATTGCCTTTTCTTTCACATTTTCTATCTTTTCTAATATATAATCAGCACTTTTGTCATAGTTAATTTAAAGTCGCAGTCTGCTTCCGGTCCTTGCTTCTCTGGCCGAGTTCACCCGTACTGGTGCATGCTGTGCCTCTCGGAGCGGAACATGAAGGTGCTTTTGGCTGCGGCCCTCATTGTGGGCTCCGTCTTCTTCCTGCTGCTGCCAGGACCCTCCACGGCCGATGAGAAGAAAAAGGGCCCCAAAGTCACTGTCAAGGTGTACTTTGACCTACTAATTGGAGATGAAGATGTAGGCAGAGTGGTCTTTGGTCTGTTTGGAAAGACTGTTCCAAAAACAGTGGATAATTTCGTGGCCTTAGCTACAGGAGAGAAAGGATTTGGCTATAAAAACAGCAAATTCCATCGTATAATCAAGGACTTCATGATCCAGGGCGGAGATTTCACCAGGGGAGATGGCACCGGAGGAAAGAGCATCTATGGTGAACGCTTCCCTGATGAGAACTTCAAACTGAAGCACTATGGGCCCGGCTGGGTGAGCATGGCCAACGCAGGCAAAGACACCAACGGCTCCCAGTTCTTTATCACTACAGTCAAGACAGCCTGGCTAGATGGCAAGCATGTAGTGTTTGGCAAAGTTCTAGAAGGCATGGATGTGGTACGGAAGGTGGAGAACACCAAGACAGATGGTCGTGACAAGCCCCTAAAGGATGTGATCATTGCAAGATGATCATTGCAACTGTGGCAAGATCGAGGTGGAGAAGCCCTTTGCCATTGCCAAGGAGTAGAGCTGCAAGGACCCTTCCATTTGAGCAGCAGTCTCTGCAGGCCCTGTTGCTGTTGTGAGGGTGAAGATAGTCTACCACAGGGCTCTCTGTG
>CAUYQV010096795.1:0-26186 GCA_963574575.1 Galagoides demidoff
GAACAGAACCTCCTCTGATGAAGATAGATAAATGGTTAACAAACTTTTGAAAAAATGCTCGTCATCCCTGCTTGTCAAGAGAAATGCAAATCAAAACCACCCAAATGCAATCTCACCTAACCCCAGTGAGAATAGCCCACATCACAAAGTCTCAAAACTGCAGATGCTGGCATGGGTATGTAGAGAAGGCAACACTTTTACACTGCTGGTGGGACTGAAAATTAATACAACTTTTTTCAAAGGAAATATGGAGAATGCTCAAAGAGCTCAAATTAGTCCTCCCTTTTGATCCTGCAATCCCATTACTGAGCATCTACCCAGAAAAAAAAGAATCCTTTTATCATAAGGACACTTGCACTAGACTGTTTGTCACAGCTCAATTTACAGTTGCCAAAATGTGGAAACAACCCAAATGCCCACCAACCCAGGAATAGATTAACAAGCTGTGGTATAGGTCACCATGGAATACTATTCAACCATTAAAAAAGATGGAGACTTTACATCTTTTGTATTAGCCTGGGTTGAGTTGGAACATCTGCTTCTTAATAAAGCATCACAATAATGGAGAAGCAAGAATCTAATGTACTCAATTCTAACATGAAGGCAGTAGACGATCTAATATAAGGTGGGGGGTAGGGGAATAAGGGAGAAGGATGGGGGGTTATGGTGTATGGCACACCTCTTGGGGGTAGGGCACAATTAAAAGAGGGACTTTATTTAACAGATACAATCAGCATAACCTAATCCTTGTACCCTCAATGAATCCCAAATATTTTTTAAAAATAAATCAAAGTGCTCATAACAGTGAGTGTCTTCTGTGTGTAGACTTACTTCAGTTTCCACACCCGGCTTCTCTGCCTGACACAGAAAAGGAAGCTCATGAAGAAGAGCCTATCAATCCGGTGGTGAACGGACAGAAGAATCAGAGTACCAGCCCCTCTTTCCCTGACAACCGTGCAGAGACTGGGGTGGTGCCCAGAGGCTGCAGGATTATTTACTTGTTTCTCAGGCACATCACTCTCAGCTCCCTGCACCTAACTGAGCCACCTTCACCCACAGCCTGTACCAACTCACACAGCATGCAACCACATTCACACTTAGTTTCATGAACGTAAGAAACTTCTCAGAGAAGCTTAGGGCTTTATTTTTCTTTTTCCTCTGGAACAAAGAACAAGAAATATAAATAATAGAGTTGAGGGAGGGAAAAACCATCTCTCTTCTCTGAGGTGAAAAGGACGAGTGACTATAAAATGAGAACATTCAACCCCCAGCTGAGAAATAAAAGCAGAGAGAGGGCCATTAGGCCCGGCCTCGTCACCTGTGTCCCTCTCTAGCTGCCGGTGGACATGATGGGAGGGAGCCCAGAGAGAACCAAATGGCTCTTGTCCCTGCACAGAAGGGCCCTTATGCTGCTGTCTTGGCTCCATTTCTTCTCCTGACAGTGCCTCTGTAATGTGACAGAAGCGTACCCACCAGGGCCAGATGAGCATCAAGTATTTATTCATTCATTCCAAAAGCAAAAAAAAACAAAAAAAGTAAACAATCCCAAGAATGTTCCTACTACTCTCCATTCTTAGCAAACATCTTTAATAAGATAAAGAAAATCCTGTTACGTACCAAATTTGTACTTGTCTTTGCCAGTCTACAACTTGGCCCATTTTTATTTTATATAAAGAATCGGACTCCCTCCCCCAGTGCAATGTTTTGAGTTCTCCTGGGGAGGTCTAAGTGTAATGTAAAATACTGTCACTAAAAATATATATGCACTGTGCTCAAAAATGGACAGATGTTCCTTAGTGGGTAATGAGTATCATTTTTCTCCAGTTTTCATGACAGGCTGATACTAAAAACAAACACGTATCTATACATACACTAGACTCATCTCAATAAAAGAATGCAACTGATAATCCAAACATTTTAGAGGTCAGGAAACAGGCTTCTTTTTCTCTTTTTATTATCTTTTTATTTAGACAACATTCAAATTTGTCCTATAAAATGCTTAGCATCATGGCCAAAACTTTACTGTAGAATCACAGATCACACAGATAGATGTACGTATACATGCATATGTGTATATAGACACACACACAACACACACACAGAGTTTCCTAGAAAAAAATCATTCCTTTCGTTAACGATCTTGGAACAGAGAGATGAATTGCACAAAGGGGAAAAAGGTGAAGTGTTTTGACCCTGCCTTGCAATTTGCCCCACTCTTGAAATGGGGCTTCAGGGAACCATAGAGTGTTGGAGCTAGACATCTCTTCAAGGTCAAGGTTGAACTCCATTCACCACTGAGAAAACCAGGGCCCAGAATAGTAAAGTGAGTTCCAAAATCCACACAGTCAGATGTCTGAAGAGCTGTCACATGCATTCGTGGATTCTGATAAGACAACTCCTGGAAGATGTGAGATTATGAAGTACTGGACAATGAGAGACACTAGTTAGCCTCTCATACAGAAGAAAGTTTCTCAAAACCCTCAAGCTGGAAAGTTCCAAACTGAATAATCTTTAGACCTGACCATGGCAAAGCAGTAATACCGGTGGTAACGCCAGCAGGTCAATAGCAGGGTGTGCGTGTGTGTGCGTGCGTGTGCGTGCGTGTGTGTGCATATGTGTGCGTGCGTGCACACATAGAGTTTTGCAAACCTGAGAATGGTGGGAAGCTAATTCGGCGGCATGAATGCAGCTATGGCTTTCTCCTGTTCTTATGGCCTTTCATTCTCCTTCTTGCTATCGTTGTTGTCCTTTCTCCTCCTCCCACTTATCCCACCAGGTATCCAGACTGCTCCTTCATGGTCCCTGTCTGCACATGGTCAGCCACAGTCCAGTAACTGCGGCGATTCTAGCTCTGAGTCCCTTCAACAGTCAGTGATACAATTCACGAGCCCTAATGTTCAAAAACAACCTCTTCTGTCTTAAACGTAATGGGGGGCAGGCTGGTGTCCGCAGCCCCTGGCTCCCACCCACGCTGCCTCCAGCTCCGTGACCTGAGTCCAGTTCCCGCGCCCTTGGGCACTTCTTTATTGTTGTGGTAGCTCGCCGCCCTCTTATGGACTGCGAACGCATTTTAAATTCTATTTCTAGCAGATGGGGCACAGCAGCTGATGGAGCTACGTTTGTAACAGCAGGAGAGAAGCTTTGGCGCCCGAAAGTGCCCGGGAAAATGCCGTCGGTACCTGGAGACAGCTGAAGAAAGGTCAAGTGAAATTGGAAAACTTCTGAGTTCCTTCTTAGGAAAGAAAAGTGAAGTAGAGGGCCACTCTGTGCATCTGTTTTTTTCTGCAAACCGCTGGGAACAAGTGCCATTAATGAAGGAAAAGTTGAGCCAGGGTGTGACCCTCATCGTGGACAGATACGCATTTTCTGGTGTTGCCTTCACAAGCGCCAAGGAGGCAAGCAGGAAACAAAGTTTACTGGGGAAGGGAATGGTAGGTTTACAGAGTAAGAGCAAGATACAGGCGTACAGAGGAAGATACTTCACCACAGACAGTGAACAGGCCTCCAAGCCAGGGCGGAACTTTTCCGTGGATCGGTGCAAGCAGCCGGCTGTGGGGCTTCCCAAACCTGACCTGCTCCTGTTTATGCAGCTGCAGCTGGTGGGAGCCGCTGTGCCCGGTGAGTTTGGCCAGGAGCGCTATGAGGACAGGCCCTTCCAGGAGCGGGCCCTGCAACATTTCCACCAGCTCACCGCAGACGCAATGCTGAACTGGAAGATAGTTGATGCCTCCAGAAGCATTGAAAACATACCTGTGGAGATCCTTGCGCTGTGTGAGGATGTCACCCGCACTGCCACACCGAGGCCACTGGGGGAGCTGTGGAAGTGACCTCAGGCTGCCCCCTGAGACACCTGCCCCCCAAGGAAGGCCTGAGTACCCAGCAGAATTCAGATTCCACAATTGCAGGAGATGTTGCCCAGTGGCACAAACCTCAGGTCAGACCTCTGTTGACCTAGGTCGGGTGTACCAGGGACCCCTGCAAGTGGGGATGCTAGAGGTGTGGACACATCCACAGTGGAACAGTCTTCCTCTGCCCTCACCTTCATCCTGAAATGTCACTATATTATCGTGCTTTCTATTTGAAGTTTAATGAACTCCGAGCAGTTTCATTGAAATCACTGGAAATCGTAATCAGATGGAATTCTCCTAAATTTCTTATAGGCACTAATAAAAATTGACCTAAAAAAAATAGTAATGGAGGGCAGAGGCAGAATCATGACATTATATGATATGATATGATTGACATATGATATGACTGATATATCCTATTATTTTATTTACCAATACTTTTTAAGAGTCCATGTATCAGGGTGTCCTGTCAATTGTAGAAAACTGTTAGCAAGTGGCAAGAGGCCACAGCAGGCTCTTGGCTCATACCTGCTCCTAGAATCCACTGTGGACCTCCAAAAAAGCCCTGTTATGGTAGAGAGGGAAGGGGACTAGCCCAGCACGCACTGAGCAGCCACCGCTTACAGGCCACTGACTGTCAGTCTGCAGGCCAGGAGTAACAGCACAGTGAAGCCCATCCCTTTCAGAAAGGCACCACTCACTGTACACGTGGAGTTAGCAAAACCACCTAGGTGATTTGGGTGTTTAAAGAATTTTGGTCAAAAAAATTTTATGTCTTCTTTTCTTTTACAGGAACTTTTAAAGTGTATCAAACATATTGCAATTTTTAGAAAAGTTGATGCTGGCAGTAGACTCAAAGTTCTCGGAGAAAGAAGATGCTTCTCAAATAATCACGTGTGATGATATTTTTTCTTAATTTTTTGTTTCATTTTCTTTTTAATCGACAGATGATAATTATATATATGTATGGGGTACAATGTGATGTGTACTCTTGATTGAGGGGGTCACATATGGAATGATCAAATTAGGCTAATTAACATATCCATCACCTCCAATATTTATCATTTCTTTGTAATGAAAACATTTAAAGGCTTCTCTTTTAGCTATTTTGAAATCTATAATACATTATTATTAACCATGAGATTGGATAATTAAGTTCACAAACTCATCCTAGAAAAAGTGCTTCTGACCTCATTGCCGAATGTCACTGCAGTCATCTCTGAAATACCCCCCTTCGGAAGCTATGCACCAATGCCAGCACCCTTTATACACTTCAAAGCAATTTTGGAGCCCTTATTCTAGAATGGCCATAGAGCTGTCATTTAGTCACTGCCCTGTGCAAGTCGTGACTAGAACTTATTTTTCCATCTTAGGAAAACTTCATACCCTTTGACCAACATCTCTTCCTTCTCCATATGTGACCTCCTCAATCAAGAGTACATATTTATTTTCCAAATTTGTACATTGTGAATGTATGCTCCCATTTTTATGTTTCTGAATGCAATATATTTTTCACTTTAGAAATACAGCGATGGGATTGTTAAAATCTACTTCTGTCTTAGATAGATAGGTTGATAGGTGGAAAGATAAAATCTTAGGTGTGAAGGGGAGACAAGAGGACAGATTTTATTTTATTAAATGAAAGATGAACTCAATTTTTTTATTTAAAAAGATAGATTTTAGCCATATAGTAAAACCCTTAGACTTTTGATCCTGAACACTTACACTTAATTTTAACACCTTTGTTATAAGAATTGGATTTAAAAAACACATTTAGTTCATTGTTCTCTTAAAGTTATGTAATCCTATGAAATAATTCCAAACAAGTAAACTTTAAGCAATGAATAATTTATTTTTCTACTTTATACTGAAAAAGAGAAAGAAAGTTAAGGTCATTTAAATTTAATTGGTACCTGGTATAAGATATTTTCTATACATTACTTATTTGTTTTTTTTTTTTTTTGCAAGTTTTGGCTGGGGCTGGGCTTGAACCCACCACCCCAGTATAAAGGGCCAGCACCCTACTCCTTGAGCCACAGGTACCACCCTTATTTATTTGCTTTTAGAGAGGCCTCTAACCAATCAAAATGAAAATTCCGATCTTCTTTGCAATATCTCCAAATCACTGTTCAAATTATGGCAGACATCGAAATTAGAAGCCAATTTTAGTGACTGAAGATTTTATAAAACAAAAACATTTTTGCTCACTGACCTACATAGACCCCTGGTGGTGTTTGTACCACTGAAAAACACCAAAAGATTTGAAAAATTGGATCCACATTGGATCAAATTACAGGCAATCCCTTGCAACAACACACTACACTCAAAACAAGGACTGAAATTTTTTGTTGGGGAGAGGTTTTTTTCTTTTTCCTCGATTAAGTAAGTTTTTTAAAGGGTTTTTTTTAACCTATTAATATAAAGTAAACACATTTCAGTGTTAAAAACGCAGGCTGTGCAAAGCTTGAAGTTCTCACTGTATGAACAATGGACCTGCATCACACAGATGGAGTTCCCCTCCTTATTCGCCTCATAAACATTAAGAGTAGCACACACAGCTTTTTCACTGTAGATGAACACTTGGTACACACTATAATTGAGACCTTTAACTTGTATGTTTCCTTAGGCTTGGTGTGACTGCGTTTGCAGCCTCCATGTGACAAGGGTAAAGACTTTTCATTGAATACATATATCCCCATAATCGTGAAACACACTCAGTGGTTGTTCTCACTCAGCACATGGTTAGTTGTTAGTTTTTGTTTCTTCTTTTTTCTTTTTTTGTTTTAATTTCAAGAAAAACTAATGAGTTTCCAGAAGCAGTGTGAGTGCTTTGGGGCTGAATGTGATTTAAAACCAGCAGTAAAAGAAAAAGAAGACAGGGAAGGTAGCTGGTTAATTGACCTTTATTGTGCCTTCTGGTTCATTTAGAAATGGAAATTAAATTAACATGATAATTCAGTCCTACTGTGTTAAGGCTGCTATAAACCCATTAAATTTTATGGCCATTGATTTAGCATTTTTTTCTATTAACTGGGTTTAATTTTCAAAATTGTCATGCAGGTCCTGAAAAGTGGCTCATTCACTCCGGTTCCTCCAAGTTACTAATGTGTAGCCGTTTTTTAATAGTATTCACCTAACAATTCAAGCGCAGAGGGCCCAACTGCCCTCAAATGCCTGGATTAATTTTGAAACTAACCCCAGTGAAAGTCCTTATAAGAAGCAGGGAGAGTTCAGGGATAGGAGAAGTCAGCGAGATTTCCTCATGCAATATCAAATTTCTTAAAGGATTAGACCTTAAAACGAACCCTGACAAAAGGAAATACTTTGGATTTCTTTTTTGTGAGATCAAGAGAGCCATGAGAAAAGTTTTGTGTTGGTGTTTCTATTTTTAAAGCATCTTGACAACATTAAAACACAACCATTCCCCATATTTCAGACCCCAAGTATCTTTTCTGTCCACTAATTTTGAATGATGACCAATCAAAATTTTCTATTTCTTTTTTTAGAGCTGGGGTCTCACCATGTTGCCCAGGCCAGCTTCAAACTCCTGCCTTTCAAGCAATTCTCCCACTCAGCCTCCCAAAGTGCTGGGATTGCAGGTGTAAACCATAGTGCAGGGGAAAAAACGTTCCTGATTTTGTTAACTCTCAAAAGATACCAATCTTTACCTGAAGCTCAAAGCTGTTTTCTAGATTCTTTTGTAACAGATGTAGGTTAGTCATGTGTACTTCTTCACGTGGGTGGTAAGTACAATTTTAGTTTACTAACTCAAAGACTGAAATGTTATTTTGAAATCTATTGACCCCTGAGGTCTCAGAGAATTTCTGAGAAGTTCTCTTATGTAACTTGGTAGTATTCCTGAGATACACAAACCATGACAATCTTGCCTTTTACACCTTTGCCACTGAAGAAAGAAAAGTTAACTGATCAGCCTACAGCCTCACAACTAGAACATTAAGCTTATTAACAGTTCTGCACTTTTAACCCCAGCATATAAATTCAGCCAACTAATGAGTGACTGCTATTTTTGGATTAAGTCGTCAGCATTTTTTTCATTATTTTCTAACAGAATGTTCAATCAAAATAGCTCATTTTTAAAATGCAACATCATGGCAGATCTGTTCATACGATAGGCTAAATGGCTGTTTTTATGCATGCAGCATGCTTTTGTTAGTTTTGTTTAACAATTGGCAATCATAATTAAAGACCCTCAGAGCATCTGAAGATATTGCTTTTGGAAAATGGTTTGTAAATTCCTTACTTCCTTCTGGGCACAGTAAACCTTTATTATTCAGGTACCATTGTATTAGATCAGGTTTTCACTTCAAGATGTTTTCACGGAATTAAGGGTACTTCCTAGCTTAATGGACAGCCAGATGTGGTACCTACTAGAAAATGCTACCTATAGGAAGAGTTATATAGACAAAGGATATATTATTTTCTTCAAAGGGTAGCAAAAAATTATTATTATTGAAATGTAGGCTCAGCGCCTGTGGCTCAATCGGCTAAGGCGCCAGCCACGTACACCTAAGGTGGTGGGTTTGAATCCCCAGCCTGGGCCCGCCAAACAACAATGATGGCTACAACCAAAAAATGGCCGGGCGTTGTGGCGGGCGCCTGTGGTCCCAGCTACTTGGGAGGCGGAGGCAGGAGACTCTCTTGAGCCCAGGAGTTGGAGGTTGCTGTGAGCTATGATGCCATGGCACTCTACCCAGGGGGACAGCTTGAGGCTCTGTCTTAAAAAAAAAAAAAAAAAAAGAAAAGTAAATAATATTTAAAATAAAACAGAGGCTGAGGCTAAATTGGATACAACTGAAATGGAAATATCTATATAACCATGTAGAACTATCTGGGGTTATCCATAGAAAATGAGGTTCAAAAACGCACAGGGCACTTTGTGATTCTCTCACCATATCTGGTTTATTATTACCTTGATTCATAGATAGGTGGATTTACATTATACATAACAAACACGGTAGAAATGCTACTGTGTCTACCTCAATTTAAACTCTTCCTCCTGGGGAACAGAAGTGAAGGAGAGGATTGAGGATGAAGACGACTGAGGAATGTTCACTTTTACCTCATCACTTTTGTATTGTTTCTTCTTTTTACAAATAAATATGCGTTGCTTTTTGTGATTTAAAAAAAAAATAACTCAATGCACCACTCAATAACCCAACAAATTTAACATAGGGAAAATATGGTAGCCACTCCCAAGACTGAACCCAGGGATGCACTACTTGCCAGAACTTCAATCTTGAACTCATCCATCACATATTTCCAGTAACTGGCAGACGTGATGCTGAAGGGGTCAAAGCTCAGGTTTTCCATGGGGGTGACCAGGCTATCCACCCTGCACAGGACATCATCAATGCGCTTGGGATCTCCTGTCACTGCTTTTAGTTCTGGACCAAATATGTTGTAAAATTCCTCTATAACCTGTCCAATCAAACATAATAGTGAGGTTATAGTTTGGTTTTCTTATGGGAATGTTCTAACTACACATGCATAGCAGATATAGAATAACCTGAGGGCAAGCATCAGGTCACACAAGCAACCTCCTCCCTGACTATGCCCTTTGGTACTATGCCCACTGCACACAGGATAAGACCCAGATGCCCTAACACAACGCAGCCTGCAAGATACACAAGGTCTGCCCCTGCCTAGTCTCCCTGGCCACCCTGCAGCCTCCCTGGCCCTCCTTCAGGCCCACATTCCTTTCTGCCTCAGGGCCTTTGCACTTTCAGTTCTAAGTGCCTAGCTAGCACCTACTCCCTTGGTTGTGTCCAACCCCTCTAGACCAGGTAAGTCCTCCATGCACACTCCAGAGTAACCTCAGTGTGCTCTCCATAGCACCTACCTCAGATGTAGTGTACGATTATGACATCTGCCATCTTTCTCTTCCACTACACAGTGAGCTCCATGTAGCCATGGCCTTGGTGTGTTTGCTCAGAAGGGCCCTGGGCTGGGTTTAAGGCTCTGCTATCACCAACTTGAAATTCTTAATAATTTTATCTCTGAAATTGTGTTTTAGAAATGGAGTGTACAGGTGGCGCCTATGGCTCAGTGAGTAGGGTGCCAGCCCCATATACCGAGGATAGCAGGTTCAAGCCCAGCCCCAGCCAAATTGCAACAAAAAAATAGCTGGGCATTGTGGCAGATGCCTATAGTCCCAGCTACTGGGGAGGCTGAGGCAAGAGAAAGTTGCTGTGAGCTATGACGTCACAGCACTCTACCGAGGGTGACAAATTGAGCCTCTGTCTCTTAAAAAAAAAAAAGAAAAGAAAGAAAGAAACAGAAATGGAGTGTGATGCAACAGGGGCGTATGTGAATGGGGAGGGGCGGTGACAGGAATCTGCCTGTCTGCCATTCCACAGGGCATGGTGCTGCCTCCAGCAGAGACTTCTAGTGGATCCATGAGTTCAGCAAGCCCCCAAGTGCAAACAGGCCAGTGTTTTGCAGCTATAACAAGTATGCAGGGGCCCTGACAGCTCAGATGGGCTACATTTCCCATTTGCACCAGAACTGGCTTCAAATACAGAAAGGAGACTAAGGAATGTTCAAAGACATCCAAGGCTAGATCCTTTCTTACTCAGGGTCTTCCTGTATTAGCCAACCACCTACACCGAAAACAACTGATACAAGGAACAGCAAAGATAAGGCAACCCAGAGCTCCTGTTCCTTCCATGCCATCCTCACTCATCAGGAAGCTGAAGGTAGAGGGTGTTGGGAGACTGTGCAAGCATCCAGAAGTTAAAGAAATAGAGCCGAATTAGTTTCTAATGTCCTGGTAACAGACGCAGTAGCTATGATGATTCCACATACAAGTTAAATGCCCCATATCCACATTTTAAACTAACTTTGTACCATAAAGATGAGCAGGTATCATCTGACACCATAAACGATTTATAAGAATCATTTAGAAGTTTACTTTGTCTTCAATTTCTTTTCTTAACTCTGTCACTGCCATGGCAAGCCAAAAAAAGCCATGATGGGGAGAGGGACATCAGGAAAAAAAGGTTTATATTTTAGCACTCATTCATTCATTCATTCATTCAGATAAGAGTCTTGCCCTGTTACCTGGACTGAAGTGCAATGGTACCATCACAGCTCACAGCAACCTCAAATTCCTAGGTTCAATCAATTGTCCGGCCTCAGCTGCCCAAGTAACTGAGACTACAGACACCTGCCATAATGCCCAGCTAGTCTTTCTATTTTTAGTAGAGACAGGGTCTCACTCTTGCTCAGGCTGGTCTCAAACTCTGAGCTCAAGGGATCCTCCTGCCTTGGCCCCAGAGTGCTAGGATTATAGGCCCAAGTTACCACCCCCAGCCTATATTTTAGCCCTTTTTAATGCATTTTTTTCCTGCTTTTCAACAAGGGCCCTTGCCTTTCTGTTTTGCACTGGGCTCTGTAATTACATAGCTAGTCCTAGGTTTTGCTCACCATTGTTTCTCAGGAGCAAAACAAGTGCCTGGCACATGGCACGTTCTCAGTAAGTAGTACATAGAATAAATGGAAGGACAGATGTTCACGTGACAATGCACCTAATCCTTCCACTTGGTCACTAAGCATTTTGTTCATCCACCCAGAAGAGGTAAGGGGACAGATACATGTGGAGTCCCTGGCAGGCAGGCAGCAGGGGGAGCAATGGGCAAGGATGTCCTGGCTTCAGGACAGAGTGAAGAGAGGTCTCAAACTGGCCTTTGAGGGGTGCCAACATTTAGTGGGGAGACAGGAGGAACTTTGCAAAAGACACGAAGAAGGAGCAGCCAAAGAGGCCCAAGGAACCAAAAAGCAGTAGGGTGAAAGGGATGTTACTGAAGACAAGAAAAAGCTGCAAAGGTCTGGTGTGCTCTGAGGTTTCTGGCACATTCTAGCACATTCTTACTGCCAGGCCCTTCCTGACTCTCAGCTTCTGCCTGGAAAGCCAAATTGTTTTCTACTGGGCAAATCCCAGCTGTCCCTGGCATGAGTCACCCTCATGTGTCACAGAAGTGATAGCCCCGGCCCTACCTGCAGAATGTCATACAGGTCCTGGCAGATGGAGGCCATGTAATCCGTCCTCTCAAACAACCGCTTCCGATCAAACTCCCATCGAGCTTCCCTCCCCGAAGCCTCAATCTTGGCCCGAATGTCAAAGTAGGCCTTTTTCCACATCTTCAGGGTGTTCTTGGCCTCTAGGGTTTTGTGTTGGGCACTTGCACGGTTTTCTCTGTGAAGCCAAAGGTTGGTGTGACAGGAGGGAAGGTAGAGCTGCAGGGTCTCTAGGGGATTCACACCCAGCAGCCTCTCTGGTTTCACAGCCACTGATCTGCTGCGCGGTGAAAGGGCAGGAAGCCAGCACAGCCTCTGCTGCAGCCACCCACCCAGAGCAAAAGGCTGTGCTTGTCCTGGTGCCTTTTCCCTTTGCACTTGAAAGAGGGCAGGTGGCCTTAATTCCTATACCAAAAGTCAACAGTGGTAGCCGCAATGCCTAGATGTCGGCACCCATTTCACCTATATAGTTTAAGGAAGTGAAAAAAAGTGCCCCATCTCCCTCAACATCTTCCATCATCCCTCTGTATTTTCAAAGGCTGTTCCATCTAAGGGGGACTGAGATCCAGAACTAGGGTTACTCCGGCCCTCTGCCTCAGTCTTTCCAAGTATAAATGGGGAAGAAAGTCCAAGTTAAAAGAAATTTATTCTCACACACACATACACACCTACACACACACATACACCTCTGTATAATGGAATATTATCCAGCCTTAAAGAGGCATAAGGCACTGATACATGTATGACATCAATGAGCCTTGAAAATAATGGTGCTGAGTGAAGGAAGCCAGACCCCAAAGGCCACATGTTAAAGGATTCCATTCATATTCAAAAGATTCCATATTGTATGGACCCACCATGTACCTGGTGGGGAAGCCAGGAGTGACTGTTGAAAGGGACAAGGCTTCTTAGGGAGAGGAAGCAAACGTTCTGTGGTGATGAACGCGTGAACATACCAAAACCACTGAACTGTGCATTTTAAATGGGTGAATTGTATGGTGCATAAATTATAGCTCAAGAAAGGTTTTTAAGATCTAAAAAAATAAACAAAGAAATACTGTCACTTCTTACTTGAATAAAGTCCGCAGGTTGACCACTCTGCAGACTCTGTCAGCAATCTCCCAGGCAATGCGCTCCATGAGCGGAATCATCCTCTCATCCTTATTGTAGTGTCGGGAGATGATCCACACCATCCGCAGGGCACTCATCATGGAGGGGATGGTGTCCAAAACGACTTGAAAGCCAGATCCATGCGTTATGTTCTGACCAAGACACGCATGTGAAAGAGAGAAAGTAACACACGAGACCTCAGCCTTGTGGTCCAAATAGCTTTATAATACAGGGTGGGCAAGAACATTCACTCTCCTTGATTCATAGAAGAAGTGTGACCACTCTGTTACCCTGAAACCACAGGCTATGTGATATCCCAATCACACAGCAAGGCCCTGGGGCCATGAGACGCCATGTGGAGACACAGAAGCCAGAAGGCATCCAGAAGCCTGATGGGCTGGCAAAGATGCCAACTTGGAAAGGATCTTTCAACCCAACCACCCAGTGGTTGTCTCAGGAGCTCAGATAAACCAATTCCTGATCCACCAAATGCAGAGACAAACACTGTGGTTAATGTTAAGAAAGTGAAAAAACAGTTGGCTCAACACCCATAGCACAGTGGTTACAGCGTCAGCCGCATACATTGAGGCTGGCGGGTTCAAACCCAGCCCAGGCCAGCTGAGCAGCAGTGACAACTGCAACAGAAAAATAGCTGGGCATTGTGGCAGGTGCCTGTAATTCCAGCTACTTGGGAGGCTGAGGCAAGAGAATCACTTAAGCCCAAGAATTTGAGGTTGCTATGAGCTGTGATACCACAGCACTCTACCAAGGGAGATAGTGTCTCAAAAAAAAAGAAAGAAAGAAAGTGAAAAAACAACCATAGACTGGGATGCTGCAAAATCATGTGTCTGATTTTAAAAAATTTGTTTCAGAATTTTCATAAATTAATAATAAGACAAGTAAACAATGGGCAATGATTAAAATCAACATTTCACCAAAAATATGAAATTGACAAAAAGCACATTAAGCACATAAAAAGTACTGCTCCACCTCATTAGTTATTAGGGAAATGCAAAATAAACCATGATGAGAAGAGAGACATTACCTAACAAATGCAATCAGTATAACCTAAAAAAAAATTTAAAAGATTTAAAAAACCATGATGAGACACCACCTCATATCCATTAGAATGGCTATATTCAATACGAAATAGAATAATAAATGTTGGTAGGAACGTGGGAAAACCAGAACCCTAATATACTGCTGATAAAAATGTCAAAGGATGTGGGAAAGGAAGAGCAAAGAGAGGGAAGGTAGGAGGGGGGTGGGGTCTCAGTGTGTAATACACCTTTTGGGAGCAAGGCACAATTGTCAGAGGGACTATACCTAACTAATGCAATCAGTGTAACCTGGTTTCTTGTACCCTCAACGAAAACCCAAAAAAAAAAGAAACTCAAGGAGGAAACCACTTTGGAAAACTGTCTAGAAGTTCCTCAAAAGGTTAAAAAGCCCCATGTGCCCCAGCTAGTCCACTCCTGGCACAAGGATACTTAAAAACATGAGTCTAGGCTAGGCACCCATAGCTCAGTGGTTAGGGCACCGGTCACATGCTCTGGGGCTGGTGGGTTCAAAGCCAGCTTGGGCCTACTAAACAACAACAAAAAAATAGGCAGGCATTGTGGCAGGCACCTGTAGTACCACCTACTAGGAAGGCTGAGGTAAGAGCCTCAGCTTGAGCCCAAGAGTTTGAGGTTGCTGTGAGCTATGACACCGTGGCACATTACCCAGGGTGAGAAAGTGAGACTGTCTCAATTAAACAAAAAAAAAAAATGGGTCCATACAAAACCTGTACACAAATGTTCATAACAGCATTATTCGTAACAACCCAAAGGTGGAAGCAACTCAAATATCCATCAACTGATGGACAGAGAAACACAATATAGTGATGTAGTGTATCCATCCGCTGGAATATTATTTAGCCAGAAAAATGAATGAAACAGTGACATCTGTCACTATGCAGATGAACCTCAGAAATGTTACACAGAGTGAAATAAGCCAGACACAGAAGGACAGACTTATATGCCACTTATATGGTGTCCTCAGAGTCATCGAATTCATATGAGACAGAATGGAGGACAGAGTCACCAGGACGTTGGAGGAAGGGGAAAGGGGGTATTGGTATTTAATAGGTGCAGAGTTTTAGTTTGGGAAGATGAAGTGGCTTTGGATAATGATATTGTAATGTGAACATAACACTGTGTATGAATTTAATGCCACTGAACTCTATGCTGGAAATGGTTAAAATGATAAATAATATGCCATAACTGTTTTATTGCAATTTTTAAAATCCTGAATAAAAAAGAGAGAGAGAGAAATTAAACCCGTGTGAAACCTCATTGCCGGAGCTGACCTTCTAAAGCGAGGCACCCACAGTGTACCTTGAAATGACGTTCCACAGTGGAAAGAAACCGCACGTTGTCCGAGGCCTCAGTGTGGAACTTGAATAATTCGGTCAGGACTGGCTGCAGGTTAGACACAAGCATTGACTCTGCTTCCTTGATAACATCCAAGACTTTTCTAACTATGGGAAGCTTTGTTTGTTCATGAAGGGCACTTAAAGTTGCATTTCTTTCCCGCCAGAATTCAATTTCAGCCAGAGGGCCACGACCCTGAGAGGTGACATGAATACACAAAGAACTCTCATCATTAGTGTGAAGCAGACACCTGTGGTAGTTTCTTCCCAACTGCACCAATCCATACAGGGTTTTCAGAGGTGGGTGACTGACCTAGGCTGGTCCAATCAGAGTGAACCTCAGGGCTGCAGCTGAGAACACTAGACAAAGACGCTCTGCCTTTCTTTGGACAACACAGTAGGTGGTCGTGGGGCTAGAAACTGCTACAAGTTGTTACCATGAAGGAAATCAGCCTGAGAAAGAAGCCCCCTCACTTTACAGAGAAACAAGAACCAAGAGATTCACAGAGAAACACAGCGAAGTCCAGAGCAAACTATTCCTGAAGCCAGCCCTGCCCCTGGATGTTTCAGTTCTATGAACCAAGGACTTCTCTTTCTTATTTGATCCAGTCGAGCTGAGATTCATGTTCTGGCAACTCAAGCATCCTGACTGCTAGACAGTGTTAGTTTTGTGGATCCAGGCAGTAATCTGGTAGCACACTAACATAAGAAAGCCCAAAAATGATATCTTGGGTATGTTTACTCTGGTGTTTTAAGGAAGTCACAAAACAGTAAGAAAAAGGCTTGACTTTGTAGACTCTCAGCCTCTGGGCTCTTTCTCAGGGCAGTAAGCGCAGCCTGTATCAGGGCTCTCAGAAAGCCCTGCACAAAGTACCTGCGGTGTTTTCTTCAGCTGCTCCTCAACGGCGGCAGATATCTGATTCAGCCAGTTTATCACACATTGCTCCAAGATGTCAAGAGTTTCCGGGTCAGCTGCCAGATCAGACACTTCTCCTTCTACACTGATAGGTGGCATTTCTAACTTGATCTCACCTAGTAGAACAGAAATGGTCAGTCAGCCACTGGTTTAGGAAAAGATTACAAACAGCCATGTTCAGTTTACTTGGATGGCCCTTCTCTCTTTCTCCATACATCAGTATAATAAGGTCTAACATAGCCTTTGTCCTACTAATGTCTCTATCTCATTCTCTTTCATTAGAATGCAATTAAAACATTTCAGGCAATTCTTCCAGCTTTAAACTCCATGACCAGGATTTAAATATGTAAGATGTTCCTGAATTTATAACCTAGTGACTTACATGTTTAAAAAACTGAAAAAAACAGGTTAGGCGCCTGTGGCTCAATCGGCTAAGGCGCCAGCCACGTACACCTAAGGTGGCGGGTTCGAATCCCCAGCCCGGGCCCACCAAACAACAATGATGGCTACAACCAAAAAATGTCCGGGCGTTGTGGCAGGCACCTGTGGTCCCAGCTACTTGGGAGGCAGAGGAGGAGACTCGCTTGAGCCCAGGAATTGGAGGTTGCTATGAGCTGTGATGCCATGGCACTCTACCCAGGGGGATAGCTTGAGGCTCTAGAGGTCTCCAAAAAAAAAAAAACTGAAAAAACAACCAGAGCTTAACAGAGATGTAAGATGACTTCCAGCATGAAACAGTCAAAGATAAATTGGGGGAGGGAGGATGACTTCAGAGGAAATTGAGATCACATGAAAAAATGAGAAAATTTCCAAAAAAAATCCTTCTATTTGTCTCAGAGATTTGAGACAATACAGCATCCATCAAACAAGAGCAGAATGCTATGAAAAAGGTACAGAGAATAAGAGGTACGAACATCAATCAGAGATTGAGAAGGTAAAAGTGGAGGAACACTCTAGGAACACAGAATACAAAGACAATAACAAGATGGAAAATATGAGCAGAGGGAAGAAATAAAATCTAAAGACAACTATCCAATAGGAATTGTAACAAGAGGAAACAAACACAAATACTGGAGGAAATTATCAAGAAAGTTTTTCAATCTTCAGACTGAAAACACAGAGTACTTAACAAAATGAATTGAAGCCAGGTGTGGTGGTTCATGCCTATAATCCTAGCACTTTGGGAGCCTGAGGGAGGTGGATTGCCTGAGCTCAGGAGTTTGAGACCAATATGAACAAGAGTGAGACTCTGTCTCTACTAAAAATAGAAAAACTAGCCAGCATTGTGGTGGGAACCTGCAGTCCCCACTCAGGAGGCTGTGGCAAGAGGATCACTGGAGCCCAAGAGTTTGAGGCTACTGTGAGCTATGAAGCCACAGCACTTCGCCCAGGGTGACAGAGTGAGATGCTGTCCCCCTACCACACACAAAAAAATAAATAAAAATAATAAAAAATAAATGATTTGAAAAGTACCACATAGGGTGGCACTTGTGGCTCAAAGGAATAGGGCGCCGGCCCCTCGTGCCAGAGGTGGCAGGTTCAAACCCAGCCCTGGCCAAAAACTGCAAAAAAAAAGAAAGAAAAATACCACATAAAAGCCAATCACTATAACATTTCAAACCCCTAGGAATAATCAGATACTCCTAAAAGGTTATTTAAAGGAATTACAAGATAGGAAAAAAGAAAAATCTAAAGAGCATTCTATTTCCCATCACTGGATATCAGCAGCTAGAAAACAATGAAGAAAATTTATTCAAATGTATTCGAAATCCTGTGCTAAAATTATCTTCCACCTAGATTTCTGTACCCAGACAAATTATTCACTATGAAGGTAGAATAAAGCCATTTTAGACATGCAAGTTCTCATAAAATTATTTCCCACACATACCTATTCTGAGGAAATTACTTAAGGATCTGTTTTCGCACAATGAGAGAGTAAAACTCAACTTAAAAAAAAAAAAAAAAAGGAACTGGCATCCAGGAAACACTGCATCTGGGATGGCAGATGGAGCAACTAGTCCATACTGCACCAGGGAACTGAGACTCTGGGAAAAAGCACATCCAATAAAAGGAGAGCCCTCCCATGGAGAAGCTTTTGCAAAAACAAAGACAACCAGGTAAGAATTCAAGAAAAGAAAGGTGATTGGGAATGTAGATGGAGGAAGGGAAAAGCTGCTTAAGAGAAAAAATATCCACATCATATATACTACACTGCTCTACAGTGAACAAGATCCCCCTAACTATAGTAATATAAGCACTATTTACTGTTTAATGAAAAAAGAAAAGGAATATAACTATAATGGTAGGAGGGAGGTGGGCCAGCAGTGGGGAAGAAGGGACAAAATCCTCAGCCTAGGGTAGTATCTCACACCTTGCATTCTGGGAGGCCAAACTGGGAGGATCCCTTTGAGCTCAGGAGTTCAAGACCACCCTGAGCAATGGTGAGATCCCATCGCAACAGAAAAAACAGAAAAGGTTAGCCAGGTATGTGGCAGGTGCCTGTAGTTGAACTATGTAGGAGACTGAGGCACGAGGATCGCTTGAGCCCAGAAGTTTGAGGTTACTATGAACTAGGCTGATACCACTGCACTCTAGCCTAGGTGACAGAGAGAGACTCTGTCTTGGGGTAAAAAAAATAAAAGAAGAAAGGAGGAGGAAGAGGAGGAGAAATAGTGATGTGAGCATGTAATTTAGATATTTAGAGATATGGCTGCAAGTATCAATAGAAACAGCTAAAGAGCTAGGCATGGTGGCTCACACCTGTAATCCTGGCACTCTGAGAGGCCAACACAGGTGGATTGCTTGAGCTCAGGAGTTCAAGACCAGCCTGAGCAAGAGTGAAATCTCTACTAAAATAGAAAAAAAAAACTAGCTGGGTGTTGTGGTGAACACCTCTAGCCCAGCTATTTGGGAGACTGAGACAAGAGGATCTCTTGAGCCCAAAGAGAGATTCTGTCTCAAAAAAAAAAAAAGTCACCATGAGGGAGCAGAACTCACAGATAAGAAGAGTGAGTCAGGGTCATTTTCTTCAACTCATTAGCATCTGTTAGTATATACATTTTTTAACTTTATATATATATTGCTGTAAGAAAAATTTAATACATATACATAGATAGACACATTTATTAACATAGTTAATATATTTGATATATTAAATATACTCATTTTAAAAGCTCACTCTGCAGCAGATTCCCTGACATTTACAAGAGGATGTATCTTGAAGAAAAAGTAAAAGAGCTTTTCTTTTTCTTTTTCTTTTTCTTTTTTTTTTTTTTGCAATTTTTGGCTGGAGCCAGGTTTGAACCCACCACCTACTCCTTTGAGCCATAGGTGCCACCCATAAAAGAGCTTTTCAAATTAACAGCCAAAAACTTACAAAAAGCTATCAGTAAATGTCCCATAAACAAAAACAAATTTTTTCCTCATGACATTGTAAAACAGGGATCAGCAAACTTTTCTCAAAAGGCTGAATGGTAAATATCTTAGGTTTTGCAAGTCAAAAGGCAAAATTGAGGATAGAATACAGGTGTTCATATAGCCACAAAAAATGCAAACATTCAATATCAAAAATGCTATTAGTAGCCCACAGGCCATTACAAAAACAGGCAATGGGGCTGGATTAGACCGTAATGTTAAAGAATATTAATCCATCCACTTTTCTGATTTTTAAAATATAAACATTATATGCTCATTGCAAAAAATACTAAAAATGGCCCAGTGCCTATAGCTCAGCAGCTAGGGCATCAGCTACATACACTGGAGCTGGCAGGTTCCAATCCAGCCCGGGCCTGTCAAACAACAATGATGACTACAACCAAAAAAAAAAAAAAAATAGCCAGTCGTTGTGGTGGGCATCGGTAGTCCAGCTACTTGGGAGGCTAAGGCAAAACAATCGTTTAAGCCCAAGAGTTGGAGGTTGCTGTGAGCTGTGACGCCACTGCACTCTACTGAGGGTGACATAGTGAAACTCTATCTCAAAATAAAAGATAATAAGAAACAATCCTTCACTTCCTTGCTATGTTATACCTATTCAAGGAGGGTGAGAAAGGGAAAAGAAAGAAAAACATTAGGCAGAAATACAAGAAAATGGATACAAAAGACAATGAAAGAAACCCAGAGATACCAAGGGAGAAACTCTACTTCTTGGGGGCAGGGAGAAAAGAACATTCTAAATAGAAGCCTGAAAACACATCCCCGCAACACATTATAAAAAGTTCGGATCTCTACATGTGTTTCTAGCTTTCTCATTTCCAGCAGAGAAAATTCCTACAAACTAGGGCGTGTTTAATTTTACTTGTAAAGGAAGAAAAAGGTTTATTTTCCTAGAATAATAATCCCATTTGACAGCCCTAATAGCCTTGCCTATTTTGTCTTTTCACAATTCGAGACCCTAAAAATATAGCCACCAAAGGAGACTCGGCTTCTTTACCATGCCAGTCTCCCAGCCTCCCTGTTCTCTACCCACAACGCAGGTTCTCACACTGACCCAGGCTCTAGGACTCTTGCTGGGCCACCCACTCCATCAAATGAGTTGCAAACCCGCTCAATTCAATAATAGCTGCTGCGTGCAACTTTCAAATGGCTCATATGCCACCTAATCCGCAAAGCTCTACTTGACTCCCCCAGCCTGGTCTCCCTTTCCCAAACCCTAAAGACCCCAATATCTTTCCTAAGCTCCTTATTCTGCCATAGTTCTTTATGCACTGGACTTTAATATAGTGAGGACAAAGATTTCATCATTCTCTTTTATGTCTCTTAGAATAATGATCAGCTTGGTTTCTTTCATGATAGTAGTGAGGCATGTAAACAAGAATTATTATAAATTACAACCAAAAAGTTTTGAATCGCCTTCTTTTTTTTTTTTTTGTAGAGACAGAGTCCCATTTTATTGCCCACGGCGGAGTGCTGTGGCATCATACAGCTCATAGCAACCTCCAACTCCTGGGCTTAGGTAATTCTTTTGTCTCAGCCTCCTGAGTAGCTGGGACCACAGGTGCGCGCCACAACGCCTGGCTCTGAATTGCCTTCTTAAAGTACATTAATCATTCTTAACTAAGGAGGAGAAAAATGAAACCTTACCTTCAAGTTGCTGCATCGTTCTTTGAATGCCATTTACAAATTTCTGAATGCTCATTAAAAATTCATCCCGTATTAATTGAATACTGTGATATTCTCCTGGCATGCCGGGCAGGTCTGCCACTGTGTCATACACAGGAGAGTCAGGGATTTCTCCAGATGCAAGTCCCATGGTCGTATCCATCTTGTGCTGATTGAAAGACAATGCTGGCAAAAATACCTGAAAGGCCAAGTTTATAAAACAAATCACATGATGTCGTTTTCAATGATTCACGTACTTACGGTGGCCTCTGGCTTAGAACGTTCTGTTTTACTGAGGCACAAATGTGCAAAGTGAACACTACTCAAATCCAGAGCACAGACCTAAGGAAACAGAAATTATACCGGACTTAAAATGATTCTAGGGTAAGAATTTTAACCAAGCCTGCGCTGATTACACAGAAAACAATAGTGCGTGTCTTCCTCTGCCCCTGGTAACTGAGAACTTAGAAAACGTGGCACAGGGAAGTGAGAAACTTCCATCAGCTCAAGGCCATGCTGGTCCTTGTAAAAGAAATGATGAGACCAGGGGCAGTCTTTCTGAAATTCAGCTGAGAACAAAAACACACATTTATGCAGTCACATGAACACAACTACAAAAGAACTTTCTACCAACTTACCAGGTAAAAAGTGAGATATAAACACCTGAGGGTTGATTTGGTTGGTTTTGTTGGTTGTTGATTTTGGGTTTTCCGTTTTTCCTATTTTTCTTAAATTTTGGACACATCTTTTAAGACTCTTAATCTACATGTATGTCGTATAACTTATGGAAGAATGCAGAATGTCTGCCTTACAGAGCTTCCCAGTCTGGATGTTGCCAGCTGCACACGCATGGTGCAGTTGGATAAGCTCCCATGTGGTGTGGATTCCCTGCAAATTGGCAGCTGCATTCAGAGACTTGCAGAAAACTCTACCAGGAATACTAGTGTTTGTTCTATCAGAAGACTTGGTTTCTTCTCTCTCTCTTTTTTAAAATCCACTGATGTTTAATGCCTAGATCAATTAATCTATTGGAGGTTATAGAATTGAAATATTCTCTTTCTAAAACATCTTGTTTTTAACTGGAATACTTTTTTTTTTTTTTTTTGAGATAGAGAGAGAGTCTCACTTAGTCACCCTTGGTAGAGTGCTGTAGTGTCACAGCTTACTGCTCAAACTCTTGGGCTCAAGCGATTCTCTTGCCTCAGCCTCCCAAGTACCTGGGACTCCAGGCACCTGCCACAATGCCCAGCTATTTTTAGAGATGGGGGTTTTGCTCTTGCTCAGGCTGGCTTCAAACTCCCAAGCTCAAACAATCCACCCATCTCGGCTGCCCAGAGTGCTAGGATTACAGGTGTGAGCCACCGCACCTGGCTAACTGGAATACTTTTATAAAGACGCACTTTCTCTCTTCCACTATTTGATGATCTTGTACATTTACTACAGGGAAGGCAGCATCTCTTTATTGGCTCAATTTTCCAAATAATAAATTGGTTCCCTACCATCCTCTAAAAGCGGCCCATTAGGATTCTTAAAAATCATTATAAACTGGTAGATTTGAATGTATTTGAAACACTGGTTTCAATCCAGTGCAATTGTTGAACTCAAAGATCAAAATATCCCATCTTTGGCCAATGTGAAATTCTTCGAATTGGCCCTCATGTCCTTTAGACATGATTCAGATAGTCTAAATGGTAGACAGAGTAACAACAGTAGAGCATTAGGCAAATCATGGCATGTTCTTCCACATTACATGGGGGGATATCTGTAGGACATTAGCAGTGGTTAAACCCATCCTTCTTCCCAACTGTCCCTCACCACTCTCTAGACACACTGGCCATCCCTTTGCCCTGGGCCAGGCTTAGTCTGTTCCTGCCTCAGAGCCTTTGTACTTGCTGTTTTCTTTGCCCCAGAATGCTCCTCCTCCAAATCCTCACGTCTGATGCTTTCGGCTCATTCAGTCTCAACTTAATGCTAGCTCCAGAGGAGCCTGTCCTGGGGCCCTCCTTAGTCCTTCCTTATTGCACCTTCCTAATACTTTATCATTATGGGAAATGGCCTGTTGATGAGCTTTTTCATATTTTGTCTACAAAGAAAGCCAGACATTACTTCCTGAGCAAGGCCACCATCCTTTACTACCACCCCTGTGTATGCACACACACATATACACCTATACACACCATAATACTCACACATATACACACACAAAAACACAAACACACACACTCATACATGCACACATATGTATAGTCACATACATATACACAAACACACATAGACATACATATACACCTGCACACATACACACATTCATGTGAGTACACATATCACACACACATAAATACACGCACATGCACACACCTGCACCCCCACACATACACAAAAACGTATGTATATACACATATATACACATGCACACATAAACATGCATACACATGCACAATAGATACACACACATACACTGCACACGTACACACGCATACGGAGTCCATTCTGTCCCATCACCAGGATTTATTTTTCTCCTGCCACTTATCACTACTGCTATCTTCTTGCTGATGTTTGTGCTCTGTGTCTTCCCCCAGTAGAAGCCCCTAAAGAGCAGGGATATCACGCGCCCTGTTCACTGCTTTACCCTCAGGTCCAGGGCCAGCACCTGCACCTCCAGAGCTGCCCACTACCTGTTTAGGAAATAAACGAATCAAGTGGTCTTCAGAAAGCTGGGATTTCTTCCTTTCTCCATGTTTACCTGAGCTATAATATCCTTCAGAAGATGAAGCACATTCGCATTTATAATTCCATACTCCAGCACCTCGGGCATGATTTCCATGGCTTCCCTCATGTCAACAGGTTCAGTGATGGTCTCTATATAGGAGCAGACACAGAGACAACATGAGATGGGGATGGGGCGACCAAGAGGCAACACTTCCTCCAGCACAGAAACCTCCTTCCTCTCCCTCTTCAGTCACTAAAGCAAAGTGCTGCACACAGACTCAGAATATACACTCTTCTTGTATTTAAATGAATCCTGGGGCTCTGAGAAGCTGAAATTAACACTGACACACTGTGGCTCTGGTTTCCGGTTTCGCTTCAGACAGAGTCTCTCTCAGTTGCCTGGGCTGGAGTGCAGTGGCATCAATAGCTCACAGCAACTTCAACTCCTGGGCTCAAGCAACCCTCCTGCTCTGGACTCCCAAGTAGCCAGGACTACAGATGCCCAGCACAACTTTTCTATTTTTTCAGTAGAGCTGGGGTCACACTCTTGTTCATGTTTGTCTCAAACTCCTAGGCTTCAGTGATCCTTCTGCCTTGGCCTCCCAAAGTGTTGAAGGCACAAGCCAGTGGTTGATGGATCAGTATAAGCAGGGCACAGAGGAGTACACAGTAACTAATCTGGTTGGAGCATCTAAAGCTGGACAAAAACAAATAATGGGGGTTGTCTAGAAATGATTGCTGGATACCTTGCTATGGACTAAATGGCCCTAAATTCATATATCGACATTTCAATCCCAGTGTGATGGTATTAGGAGGTGGGGCTTTGGAAGGTGATTAAGTCACGAAGGCACATTGGGAAGATCAGTCCCGTGTAAGAAAGACGCAGAGCTCGCTTCTTCTCTACCACGTGAGGACAGGAGGAGCCATCTGTGAACCAGGAATTAGGCTCCTTCCAGGTGCCACACCTACCAGCACCTTGATCTTGGTCTTCCCAGCCACCAGAACTGTGAGGAGTAAATGTCTGTTGTTTAAGCTCCCGTGTCTGTGGTGATTTCTTATACCTGCTCCACCCCCAGTTTAGACACTAGCTTTGCCTGTCTCCACTCCCAGACAATTGTTCCCCTAATTCATCACCAAAGCATCTTTTGTTTCATTCCTGGAAACAGCCTACCCTTCCAACACACAGGTTTTGGGGGTTTTTTTGTTTGTTTTTGCTTTTTTATTGTTGTTGTTATTGAGAAAGAGTTCCACCCTATGCCCTTAGCAGAGGGCAGTGATGTCATAGCTCACTGCAACCTCAGACTTGGGCTGAGGGCATTCTGCTGCCTTGGCCTCCTAAAAGCCTTTGAGATTATAGGTGCTTGCTGCAGTACCTAGCTGGGTTTTTCGTTTTTTTAGTGAGTCTGGGTCTCATTCTTGCTCAGACAAGTCTCGAACTCCTCAGCTTCTCACAGTGCTGGGATTACAGGCATGACTGTAAGGTGACCAGAAGTCCTGCTTTTGGCGGGACAGTCCCAATTTTTAACAATTTGTCCTACGTCCTGTGGCATTTTTTAAAAGTCCCAATTTTTGGAAAGAATGCATGAGAAGCTAGGGAACAGGGGGAGAATGGGAAGGTAATATACAGTTTTCGGCTGCCATGTGGCTATTTCACCAGGATATGAGTTTTATATTATTTTTGCTAATTTTATAATGTTAAACTTTAATAACAAATAATTGTTGAGAACTGATTATCAAGAACTGCTTATCAAAGTTCACATTGTTGATCAGTTGTTAGAATTTGACCACCATTGTTTGGACTTAATGAACAATGGCGTTTTTGGCATTGGCAACCATGAAAACACTTTGTAACCGTCTCTCAGATGATACACATCATACTGTGTACTAGTGCTAGTTAAACAAGTGATGTCAACAAATCAGCTATTCAGATAATTTAGGTAAGTAATTTATTTATTTCATGAATTTAGCAGACAGTACTCATATTATTTATATTTTATAGTGGCAGCAAAAAGTCTAGTGTCGGTCTTATAAGTGACACGACTTACGAGGTATCATT
>CAUYQV010096796.1:0-15738 GCA_963574575.1 Galagoides demidoff
TTAAGTATTATGTTACCTGTATATTTTTCATAGAGGTCCATAGAAAATTGAAGATGTTGCTTTCTAGTCCCAGTTTACTAGGAGTTTTAAATTAGGAATGGATATTGGTTTTGCCAAATGCCTTTATTACATCAAATGAGATGGCAATATTGTTTCTTCTCTTAGTCTGAATATGTTGGTTAATTGGATTGATTTTTAAGTATATAAGCAACTTTGAATTTTTGGATAAATCATACAAGTTGTGAAGTATTATCATCGTTATATATTACTGTTATTATATTATAGTTATATAATTATGTATATTAATCAAAATTTTGTTAGAAATGTTTGCAGCATGTTCATGAGAAACATTGCTATGTAATTCTTTTCTTGTAATAACTTTGTCTAGATTTAGTTTTAGAGTAATGCTGGTGTTATAGAATTTGATGAGGAGCCTTTCCTCTCTTGTAATTTTTGGGAAAAGTTTGTATATTGATGTTTTATTTCTTGTTTAAGTGCTTCATAGCATTCCCTAGGGAAACCATCTGGCTCCAAAGTTTTCTGTGTTTAAGATTTTAACTACAATTCACTATTTTACTAAATATGGGAATATTAAGGTTGTCTATTTATTCTTGAGTAAACTTTGTTAATTTTAATCTTTCAAGGTATTTGTTCTTTTCCTTGGAGTAGCCAAATATATTGACATACTTTTTAAATGATATTCATTTATTATCCTTTTAATATCTATAAGCTCTATAGTAATATCACCTCTCTCATTCCTGATACTGGCAATTTACATCATCACTCTTTTTATCCTCTTAGGGCTAGCTAAATTTTGTTAATTTTATTGGTCACAGAAAAATAAGCTTTTGTTTTCATTAATTTTATCTATATGCTAATTTTTAATCCATTCATTTATGTTCGAGTTTTTATTATCCATGTTTTGTAACATAAATATTTACTTTGGATTTTATTTGCCCTTTATTCTTATTTTTTTTAAATGAAAGCTGAGATATTGATTTTTGACCTTTCTTCTTTTTAAATGCAGGTAGCTGGTGTCATAAATTTTCCATTAGGTATTGTTTTGACTGCATCCCACAAAGTTTCATGTAGTGTATTCTCATTTTCATTCAGTTTATAATACTTTCTAATTTGCTTTATTAACCTACAGTTTATTTAGAAATGTATTCATACTTTTCTAATATATGGGCGGGTTTTCTTCGGGATTTTTGTTTTTTTTTTCAGTTTTTGGCTGGGGCTGGGTTTGAATCCACCTCCTCTGGCATATGGGGTTGGTGCCCTACTCCTTTGAGCTGCAGGCACCACCCTATATGGGAGATTTTTATAAGATTTTTCATTTAATGTGTGGTTAGACAATATACTTTGTGTGACTTGAATCCTTTTTGATCTAATGATCTTGACTTAAGACTCAAAATATGGTCTACCTTGATAAAATATTCAGTGTCCAATATACGTTGCAAACACACAAAACATGAGTTGAAAAGAACGTCTACTCTGGTATTTTTTGATACAGTGTTCTCTAAAGGTCAATAAGGTCAACCTGATAGTGTTAGTAAGACTTCAATATCCTCAGAGAATTTTTTTTGTCTCTTTTTCCTGTAAATTACGGAGAGAGAAGAATCCAATCCTTGAATAAAATTGTGGATTTCCCTCTTTCTCTCTTCTGTTCTATCAGCTTTAATTTTGTGTATTTCTAAGCTCTTTTATTAGGTGCATAATATTTCAGGCTGTTATGTCTTTCTAAAGAATCTACTCACTTTATCATTGTGAAATAATCATCTTATTAGGGAGATTCTTTTTCTGCTCTGAAATCTACTTTGATAGTAATATAGCCACTCCAGCTTTCTTTTTATAGGTGTTAGCAAGCAAATGTTTCTCCTCTTTTTTACTTTTATTCTATCTGGGTCATTATATTTAAGGTAGGTTTTTTATAGGCTGTATAGAATTGAATCTTTTTTTATCCAGTCTGCCCATTTTTTGTCTTCTCATTGAAATTTTTAGACCTTTATATTTGATGTGATTATTGGTAACTTTCAGTTTGTCCATTTTATTGTCTTCTCTACAATTAATTCAGGGTTTTTATGATTTCACATAGAAATCCTATGTTCTAGGATTTAGAGCATAAATTTTTAAGTTATTGCAATCTACTGTCAAATGATATTATACCACTTCTCATATGATGTAAGTGCTTATAAAGTATTCATGCCTCCCATTCTGTGCTTTTGTTGTCACACATATGTTATAACATCATAACGCATTGATTGTATACTTAAGCAGTCAATTGTCTTTTAGAGGGATATAAATAATTAGAAAACCATTTCTGGTGTTCTTTAATTCTTCATGCGGTTTGAATTCTTTGACCATCAAAAATAATTTTTTCCTCATTAGAAATCTCCTTCATACAAATTACTTAATTATTTATAAAGTGCTAAAATTTCCTTTCAAGGTCAAGTTGCAGCTATTTTTCTCTTTATAGGTCCCCAAAACACAAACATTATTTTCAAAGTATCTTCTTTCCAAGTATTACTTTCTCAACTGTTCCTACTCTAGATTTCCTAACAACATTTGTGAGTGATCTCATAAAATTAGAGGGGAACTCTTAATTAGGAAAATCACGACCTATTTCCAGTTCTCTCCTAAATGTCATAAGACCACAATGAACGGGAAACTTTTCAGTGATTCATGATGAAATGCCCTAAGGAATCAAATCAGTGAACAGTGACATTAAATGTTTCCCAGCTTAACCCATGAAGCTTTTAGTCAAATTACAGAGTTCCTTGCTGGGTAGAATTTGGTGTGTCTGTATTGTATCACAGCCAATTAATATTAAACGTCTGTCTGTTTGTTGGTTATTCCTCATGTAAAATATGGCAAACAAGTAATGGCAACTTAAACTATGGACTATGCAAGTTGGGGAAGGAAGGTGTGGTCCCAGGGAACTCATTGCTCTTCTAACACAATGAAATTAGGATGTAACAAGGAGACAACATGCCTGATAATCATGAGGGCCAGAATTAAGATACAGTAACAAAAAGCAATCAATGGCAGTTCCAAATGTGAAAACTAATTAAAAGTTACTAGAGCAGAAATTCCAAAACATAGGCATCGATTTGTCATTTATCTGCTTTTTACATGGACAATGAAGTATATTTCTAGGGGAGAAAATAATGGGGTTTATTTATGTAAATGTTAATTAATAATGTTTCTGAGTAGTGTCAGACAGGCTACTCAGAATCTGATAGGAGTAAGTAAAGCCAGCTAATGCCAGCTCACCATCATATCAAGTTCTTATTAAATGTTAAGTATGTTGGCTATTTTGCTATCTCTTAAGGGATCAAAAAAAATTAGTAATACAATTCATCTAGGCTAATTGTTCTCCACTGTAAAGGCAGGAATCTTCTGAGTATTGTAGCCTATGTCCCGTTCATAAAAAATTATGACTTTTTTTCTTATCTGGTTGGAAGGAATAAGAGCTATTCCTACCTATTCCTATTCCTTAGCTATTCCTAAATCCTGCTATGATTTAGTGGAGAAAATAAGAGAAGTTTTATACACATAATAGGAATTAAATGTT
The DNA here is from genome assembly GCA_963574575.1 of Galagoides demidoff. Taxonomy (NCBI): domain Eukaryota; kingdom Metazoa; phylum Chordata; class Mammalia; order Primates; family Galagidae; genus Galagoides; species Galagoides demidoff. The sequence continues at coordinate 3,575 of CAUYQV010096796.1, forward strand.
TGGTAAAAGCATTAATCAATTTTAATGCAAAAGAAAACTGGATTAACATTATACTATAAGATCCATGGGGGGAAGAACAGAGATTTATTCCAATTGAAAGCACCAAAGAAAACTTCCTAAAGAACAGGATGTTGGAATGTGAGGTGATTTCAACATATACAGATGAGGGGGCCCAACAGTCTCTGAGAAACAAAAGGACAGTCACAGCCTACTCACTACATTGCAGAGCACACTGTCTTATACAGAATAACACAAACAAAGACACCAAAATGAGAGCAAGAAAAACAGCTTCCAGGAACGGAAATCTCAGTTGGCATGCTTTGAGACTTAATAAAGTTAGCAAAGTTTGAATGATTGATTGCAGCCAAATGGTGAACTATAAACTTAGTATTAAGAGGTTTGGTCTCTACAATAAAGAAGCTTGTATAAATACAAATAACTAGGGATAAATTGAGGGAAAAAATCAAATTGGCTCAGTTCCAATTTCTTTGCATTAAAATGTCAATGTTTTATGAATTTCTTTATCCATACAAACATTATACTATAATCAAACAAGTATTTATAAATGTTGATGAATATTTTATGAAACTCTTTATTCATATAAATCTTATACTATAATCAAACAGCACTTTATTTATAAGTGCCATTCTGTATTTTAGAAAACAGCAAGGAATATTGTGGAAAGAATATAGCCTTGAGGCCAGGCACACCTATGTCCCAGATCTCACTTCACCACACACCTGTACTTCATAGAATGATTAAGAATTAAACAAAACAAAATAAAGAGCTTATCACACAATAGACACTGCATAAATCATTTTCTCTAACCCAATGCACTGTTTTTCGATTACTCTTTCATTTTTTCTATCTGATATCCTATAAATAGATGAAGAATGACTTTTAAAATGTTACAAATGACACGATTACATATGTGTTGGTTAATAATTTTTATTTTCAGTTTTCTGGACTCCCACTTTCATCCAAAATGAAGAAAGAAAACCCAAATTTATCTTCCTACCTGAATTAATCAAAAACTCCAGACATATAAAACAATTGTTTTCAAGAGAATAGACACCAAGCAATGAAGGATAGTGATCCTCGAGGGACAGAAAACAAACAAGATGAGCCCTGTAACTGCCCCAGCTTATTCCCTTCAGGGACATCCCATGCTAAAATATAGGATAGAAGTTCTTTAAAAAATTGTTTCTGTTCATAATACTGCCTGCTTTACTAACCTCATTACTTAGTTGTCTAACTGACAGAGTGGTATAACAGAAGATGCAATAATCTCATCTCTGAAGACAGGGGTTCAAATTCCAGCTGGGTCAAACACAAGCTCCATCCTTACAGCAACTAACCCAATTCAGGTTCCCAAACTAAGTTGCACATTAAAATCACTTCAGGAACTTTTTATTACATGCATATAACCAAGATCCACTCCAAATGAAGTGAATCAGAATCTTTGGAGGGGGAGCCTAGTAACCACATTTTTTCGAAGTTCCAAAGTCATGTATAGCTCAGGTTAAGAACCACTGAGCCCTGACTTCTCCAGTTTTCCATACAGGAATGATAACACCTTATTCATTCATCTCATAAAGCAGTTCTCAGCATCACACCAGAGAATCTATAAAAATATATGTGCCTCAAAAATATTTAAAATATCCTCATGTCTAGTCCTTAAAAAGTCTGGGGATAGATAAAACCCTTTTTTGGTAAACAGATAGAAACTTTATTGCTAGTTTCTAGACGTATCCAGTTATATCCAGAAATGGCCAAACAAGTGATTATTAACTTTCACTACAAGACTGGATAGGCAGGAGGCTTCACACAGACAACATTAAGAATCTGACAAAACCTATGGATCCTGATTTAAGAAAAATACATGGGAGAACACAGCAAACCTTTTTTTGTTGTTGTTTCCATAGGATCCACATATTCCCTGAAGTCTAACAGTGATACAGGTCAAGAATTTCTACCCTGGATTCCAAAGTGGTGATAGCAATTCTTGCTTTGGTCTTTTAGTTTCCAAAAGCTTAAAGCCACTCATGAAGGTTTAAGAGAATTTTCATGGTTATTTTATGGTTACTGGAATGTCACGCAAATTGAGCTATTCATAGAATTCCTCTCTTTCTAGTAAACAAGCTCATTCCTGATGAAAGCAATTAATAAAGCATTCCTTCTCATCAGATAGGAGCAGGAAACAATCTATGGAACACAATACTTTGCTTGCAGGGATTCCTTCAAGCTTCAGTGCTATGTGTTCTGAGTTCTGCTGTACAGGGAGCACTGATCAGTGAGGGGAGAGAGCAATTCATCACACAGAAGCTTGCCAGTCATTAGGGGAGACAGTAGTTCCTTCCATCTCTCCCCAGGCTGGCAGTGTGTGAACCATGTGTTGGCAGACATGTAGTCTTTTATTATAGCTGTTCACTCACTGTAACAACTATTGGTTTTTGCTTATGGTTAAAATTGACTATATATATTATATATAAAATATATATAATATATATAATTAGATTTTTCTATTATGTCAGTCTAACTCACCTCCTTTCCACCTTGGAATTATTTAATTCAGTAGGATATATTTTTATAGCTTTTATCTAGCCAAATAAAATGCTCCCATTTTCAGTTGACTTTGGTACATTCAACTCTTACTTATGCCTAATTAATTATACAGATTTATACTTTATAATTATATTTTCTTTTCTAGAAGTGTCTCTTTCATGATAATAAAACATCTATCAAAAACTATATATCATGAACTTAGTTATATTGAAGATCTAATATTCAATGCTTGGTATGAGATATATCTTATGGTGTACTGGTAAATTTTTAATAACCAACTTTCCATTCTATATCCCCAACAAAGAAAGGCCATGAAGTATAGCATTTTCCAGTTCCCATGATGTAAATATTCCCATCATCATGTATAATTTCAAGCTACCAAATGATGTCAACTATCAAACAAAATTCCTAAAATTTTAACAATTAGTTCACATAAGGCAATACCATTCAATTCTACCATAGAACTGTATTGATCTAATCAAAATTCCCACATCATCTTCTCATGTTTTCTTTTACATATTTTTGTGCTTAAAGAACTATTTATTAATTTTTCTCCATTGAACCCCACTCCTTTACCCATTCATCTTACTCATCTGGATATCACTTGCCCATCACCACACATCATACTCCTCACTATTCTTCAAAGATATAGGAGATATCTTCCATTAACATTTTTTAATAATTCCAAGTGAATTGAAATCCTCCCTGCTCTGATATCACCTAACATTTTTTATACCACATTTCACTATTTACTTTGTATAATTTAGTTCTGCAGGTTATATTAAACCTAAGATGTTGTACCCACTTTGAGGGCAGGATCTGATAGAATTAATCATAATACTTCTTAAAATACTTACAAAAGTGTCTTGTTCATAAAAAATGCCACAGGGATGTTCATTAATTAAATATAATTATGAAAAATTTAGTTACTTTGAAGCATGTAAAAATAACTTCAAATATAAGCTAAAAGCTTGAAATTGACTAAATATTGACTATTATTTAACCCAAATTCATCCTGAATAACAACATAGATATTTTGCTAATTCATAAAACTCAAACTGTGTTGTTAGACTTGTTTACACTATCCAACTAACTAGAAAAGTATAAAGCCTTCCCAATACACAGCAAAAAGAGAACACCTACAGACTAATATCCTTTATGATATTAGAGGAAAAAATCCTCAACAAAATATCTGCAAACAAAATACAACATCAAAAAGATAATCCACCATCAAGTGGATTTCATCCTAGGAATGCAAGGATGGTTTAACATATGCAAATCAATGAATGTGATTCACTAGATAAATAGAAACAAAAACAAAGACCACATGATGATCTTAATAGACACAGAATAAGCATTAGGGAAAATCCAGCACCCTTACATGATAAAACCCTCAACAAACTGGATGTAGAATACTTCAAAATTATAAAAGCCATATATAACAAATCCACAGCCATCTGGAAAGTACTTTATGTTCTCATACTGCATGGGAAAAAGTATAAATCATTTCCCCTAAGAACTAGAGTAAGACAAGGATGACCACTGCCTCCACTTCTATCCAACACAGGGTTGAAAGTCCTAGTAAAAGCAAACAGGCCAGAGAAGGAAATAAAGGGCATCTAAATCAGGAAAAAATAGGTCCAACCATCCCTGTTTGCTGATATGATCTTGTATCCAGAAAACCCTGAGGATTCCACCAAAAGACTCCTGCAATTGATAAATAAATTTATTAAAGTCTCAGATTACAAAGTTAGTGTACATAAATCAGTAGCATTGCTATATACTAATATGAATCAATCAGAGAATAAAATCAAGGACTCAATACCATTTACAATAGCTATAAGGAAATAAAATATCTAAGAATATACTTAACAAAGGAAATTAAAGATCTTTACAAGGACAACTATAATACATGGATGAAAGAAATCACAGGTGACACAAACAAATGGAAAAATATCCTATGTTTGTGGGTTGATAGGACCAACATTGTTAAAATGTCCATATAATTCAACACAACCCCCATTAAAATTCTAGCATCATATATCACGGATCAAAAAAATATATATATCCTAAGCTTCACTTGGAACCAAAAAAAGAGCCTGAGTACACAAAGCAATGTTAAGTAAAAAGAACAAACCTGGAGGTATCACATTACCTGACTTCAAATTATACTACAAGGCTACAGTATGATACTGGTATAAGAGAGTAGAGAGATAAGCCAATGGAACAGATAGAGAAAATAGAAATAAAACCATCTACTTAAAACCAACTGAAGTTCACCAAATTAGAGAACAACATACACTCGGGAAAGGAAGCCACATTCGATAAATGGTACTGAGAATCGGATAGCCACATGCACAAGAATAATAGGATGCCTATCTCTCACCATATGCAAAAACATTCAGGATGGATTAAAATCTTAAAGGCATGAAACTATAAAATTGGGTGGTGTCTGTGGCTCAGTGGCGTGCCGACCCCATATACCAAGGGTCGCGGGTTTGAACTCGGTCCTGGCCAAACTGCAACAAAAAATTCATGTGTAAAGGCAAACAACCTAGAATAGCCAAAATAACTTGGAAAATGAAGAGCAAATTTAGAAGGCTTACCCTACTTGATATCAAGAATCTTTATAAAGCCATTGTAATCAAAGCATTGTGATACTGGCATAAGGATAAAAAAAAAGTGAGTTCAGAAATATGCTCACACATGTGTAGTTAATTGATTTTTGACAAAGAACCAAAGACGCTTCTGTGGAGAACAGATAATTTTTCAATAAACTTTGCTGAAACAATTAGATATCCCCATACAAACAAACAAGCACAAACCTCCATGCTTACCTTACAATGTATAACAGTTAACTCAGAAAGAGTGGTAGACTGAAGGATGAAGCCGAAAATTATAAACCTTCTAGAAGTAAACATAGGAGACATTAGGTTAGGGGAAGACTTCTTAGATGTGATGTGAAAAACGTAATTTATGAAGGAAAACATGAATAAATTAAACTTCATAAAAATGAAGAAAGACAGCTCTTAAAAAGCCACCATTAAGAGAATGAAAGACAAGTAACAAAGTAAGAAGAGGTATTTGAAAATCATAGTCTGATAAAGGATTTGAATCTAGAACATTAAAAGAACTTTCAAAGCTCAGTAATAAAAATAATTAGCGAGCAAAATATTTGAACAGATCCTATGTCAGAAAACATAGCGTAATGGCAAATAAGCATAATAAAATACTAAACATCATTTATGATGGAAAAGTAATACAAAACATTGTGAAGTACCACTACACACTTATTACAAATATGTAATATTAAAAAACACTGACCATGGGTGGCACCTGTGGGTCAGAGTATGGCGCCAGCCCCTTATAGCAAGGGTGGTGGGTTGAAACCCGGCCCCAGCCAAACTGCAACAAAAAATATACATATTGCTGATGAGGATATTAAATAGTTATGACTATTTTCAAAAAAAAGAAACTATAAAAATTATAGAAGAAAATGTAGGAAAAACTCTTCGAGAGATGGCCTACACAAAGAATTTGTGATTAAGACTCTAAAGGCAAATATATCAAATACATAATAAATAAATGAGACAATTAAATTACAAAAGCTTGTGCACAACAAAGGAAATAATAGCAGAGTGAATAGACAATCTACAGAATGGGAGAAAATGTTCATAAACTATACATCCAACAAAAGACTGATTCATACCCACAATCTATAAAGAACTCAAACACATCAGCAAGAAACAAACAATCTCATCAAAAAGTGGGTAAATAACACATCAGCAAGAAAAAAATAATCTCATTATAAAGTGGGCAAATAATGTGAACAGAACTTTTTCCAAAGAAGAGAGATAGGCAGTGGAGGCAAGATGATTAACTGAAGGCAGCTTTCCACAGAGGCTCCCATCCAGAAGGAGAGTTAAAGGACAGAAAAAGCAAGTAAGCTGATGGTTTGGAGCTGAGCCAAGGAGAAGGTTGATGAATGCACATCAACACTGCTGAGATGAGCTGCAATCCCAAGGAAACAAACAATAGGTACAGAATCCATTGCCAAGCAGACAGGAGTCTCCTCCCCCAAGAGAATGGCTTGCAGTATACTTTCTACATACAAACAAGTGAGCAGAGTTCAGATCCCCTATTTTATCCCACAGGAGAGACCCTCTGAAAACTGGAACTCCTTCCCCACCAGTGTGCCATGGCACTCTCCTGCCGGGCATAAAACTGTATATTCTCTACCTGCAATTCTGAACTCCCAGCATTCCCCTCCACTCTTACCCCAAGGTCTGGAAGCCTGTTCCCATGAAGTCCAGGTTCTTGGATATTTTTTCAAGAGGTGTGGACAAGGCATGGGTTGTTGCTGGTCTGTGCTGATTCTGTGGCACAGGAGTAAGGAGAAGACAGTGAACTGAGGTAACCATACAAGAGAGGGAGAGGTGGGGCCCAACAGCACAGAACAGCAGCAGCAGTGAGTCCATAGGGCTCACACCCCTGGGAATATTTTAGAAAAACACTCCCTGCCTGTCTGGGCAACCAGACGAAGCTGGGCATCTTCTCTGGTGGCAGCCACCAGAACAGATCTGGGACTGAAACACAGGTCCCACAAATAAAGGATATCCCTGAGGGGGCACCTGCCTGGGCAGGGTGCAGAGGGCACGGAGTCTAGAATATGCACGTGCAGAGGCAGCATACTCCCAGGGTAGGGCTGAGCCAGAAGGACTGCTTTAGTGAGCCTACGCAGCACCCAGCCCTCAGGTGATCATAGCTGAGACAAAAGCAGTTGGGGAGACGCAGAAACCGAGAGCTGAGTGTGAGCTCTAACTGCACAGCCCCAACACAGAGAGCAATGGAGAAAGACACACCAGCTCCAAGCAGTGGCACAGACCAGGGCTGAGTCTCAGTTTCTGTGAACTCAAACAGCACCTGGTCCAAAGGGGAATATAGCTGGCACAGAAACAAATTCTACCAAAACATAAGTGTCGGTAACATCAATCAGGGGCAGGGCTAGAACTGAGTGAACCGCCCCAGCTTCCATTAAGTACCTGGTTGTCAAGCCTCAGCTCCCACTGCCAGACAGTGGCAGAGAGGAGTGGCCCGGCTGAGGAGACATAGATCTCCCTGTGACTCAGGCAGGCACAAGCCCCTGGAACATCTGCTCATTGGAGGGAACTAGGTCACAGCCCTGTGGAGTTACCAGTGACTGGATGTGACAAGTTGCAAGGTGGAAAGAATAAATCTAACTTCCCAGACTAATTCATTTGCTGGGTGGGTCCTTCTGACCTCACAGAGCACTGGAGTCATACTCAAGCTGCCAACAAAGCCCTGCTATCTAGTTGCTGGAGACATTCTGAACACTTCCATCTGAGACCAGTGCTAACTGGGACATTTGATTTGGACCTCTTGAACTAGGCCAATAACCCAAGAACTATCCAAAGACGTACCCTGGGTGTGTGGTTGTGGGAAGGTTTGATTTTCCTTTTCCAGTTGTTGCCCATGGGGGGCAGGGTGAATTAATTGCTAGTAAAGCTGAGTCTCTACAGCTGAGACTTCAACCTAGAGTAACTGATTCACTAGGGTAGGACAGATACCAGCTGAAAACAAGACAAAGCCACATAGCCCCACCACACCAAGCAGGTCTCCAGTGTCTCAGGCCATAGCACTATATAGGTCCTTTGCAAAACTCCAGGGGAAAAGGTACAGACACCAATCCCAGCTCTTGGGCAAAGGGCTGATTAATCACTACTCCAAGAACTTTCAAGCCAACATCACCTTATCTGCTCATTTAGCCAAACAGTGTAAAATAATCATGGGTGGAATCAGCCCGAAAACTCCAGTAACAGGAATAACCAGAGTAGATCAACTCCCCAAAGGAATGACATGGTGGACACAACTGAAGATCCCATTCATAAACAAATGGCTGAGATGTCAGAAATTGAATTCAGAATTTGGATTGCAAATAGATAAATGCAATGGAGGTAAAGATGAAATTAGAAACTCAAGGAGCATTTCATAAGTTATCTCAAGAAATCGATGACTCCAAAGACAAAAAAATCACCAAAGATTTGGCACATTGAGGCAAGAACTTGCAGCCCTCAAAGATCTGAGAAATACAGTAGAATCTCTCAGTAACAGAGCAGACCAAGCAGAAGAAAGGATTTCTGACATTGAACACAAAGCTTTTGAATGCTCCCAAGAGCTGAAAGAGGAAGAGAAGTAGAGAGGAAAAATGGATGATTTACTCACAGAGTTCTGGGATAATTCAAAGAAAATAAATATTCCCCTTATAAGAATCCCTGAAGGCAATGAGGTGGCACTGAAAGGCACAGGTACCCTACTTCATGAGATAATGAAGGAGAACTTAACAGATATGCCAAGAGATTCTGAAATTCAGATAGCAGACAGTTTCAGATCTCCAGCATGACTCAACCCAAGTAAAACATCTCCTAGACACATTATAATTAACTTCACCAAAGTTAAAGTGAAGGAGAAAATTCTGAAAGCAGCCAGACATAAAAAAAAAAAAACCTCATAATCTACAAGGGAAAGAATATTAGAATAACCTCAGATCTCTCTGCTGAAAACTTTCAAGCTAGAAGAAGGTGGTCATTGACTTTTAATCTCCTAAAACAAAATAACTTTCAACCCAAGATACTGTATCCAGCTAAACTGAGTTTCATTTATGACGGAGAAATTAAATACTTTAATGATATTCACATGTTGAGAATTAGCTGTAACTAAACCAGCTCCTCAGGATATTCTCAGACCTATCCTCCATAATGACCAGCGCAATCCTCCACCACAAAAGTTAACTCACTCAGAAACTTTTGATCAAATTTCAACTTCCACAGTGGTGAAAGGATTAAAAATGTCCACTGGACTTTCAAAAAATGTGATCCCCAAAATTCCACCAGGCTTATCAATATTCTCAATTAATGTGAATGGCTTAAATTGTCCTCTAAAGGGCCACAGGTTGGCTGACTGGACACAAAAACTCAGGCCAGATATCTGCTGCATATGAGAATCTCACCTTACCTTAAAAGATAAACATAGACTCAGGGTGAAGGGATGGTCATCTATATTCCAGACAAATGGAAATCAGAAAAAAGCAGATGTTGCAATTTTATTTGCAGAGACAATAGGCTTTAAGTCAACAAAAGTAAGGAAATGGTCACTTCATATTTGTTAAGGGTAACACTCAACATGATGAGATTTAAATTATTAAGATTTCTGCACCCAACCAGAATGCTCCTCAATTGATAAGAGAGACTCTAACAGACATGAGCAACTTGATTTCCTCCGGGACCATAATAGAAATTTTAATACTTCTTTGGCAGTGTTGGATAGATCCTCCAATAAGAAGCTAAGCAATGAAATTTTAGACTTAAAATTAACCATTCAAAAATTAGATTTAACAGACATCTACAGAACATTTCATCCTAAAACTGAATACACATTCTTCTCATCAGCCCATGGCACATATTCCAAAATTGATCACATCTTAGGTCACAACTCTAACCTCAGAAAATTTAAAAGAATAGAAATTATTCCTTGCATCTTTTCAGACCATCAAGGAATAAAAGTTGAACTCAATAACAACAGGAATCTGAATACTCATACAAAAATTGGAAACTAAATAACCTTATGCTGAAGAATAGCTGGGTCATAGATGAGATTCAGAAGGAAATTATAAAATTTTTGGAACAAAACGATAATGAAGACACAAATTATCAGAACCTCTGGAATACCACAAAGGCAGTCCTAAGAGAGAAATTTATAGCACTGCAAGCCTTCCTCAAGAGAATGAAAAGAGAGGAAGTTAACACCTTAATGGGACATCGCAAGTAACTGGAAAAGGAAGAACATTCTAATCCCAAACCCAGCAGAAGAAAAGAAATAACCAGGACAGGTACCAGCCTCCGACAGAAGCTCCTGTCCAGAGAGAAGAATAAAGTCCAGAAAACACATAACAAAGTTGAAGACTAGAAGCCCATCAGAGAGAGAAGAGTGACATCTGCAGGACACCTCTGAGTGTCCTAGAGAGACACTCACACTAGGAAGCTGAGACTCCTAGAAAGCAATCTACAGGTACATAATACATACCAAAGGAAAAGTGTCCATCTCTTCCTCCAAGAAAGTTGTACTTTTCTCTTTGTTTTCTTTCCATCTGCCCCTGTGAGTTTTCTACACGTGAGTGATAAACTGAGGACCTATTATCTCACCCCATGGGTGAGAGCTACAGACAGTGGGGTCTACTCCCTGGAGGGACCCAGCTGGGAGTCCAAACACCCTCTCACCAGGCAAAAAAACAGAACTAATGTTCTGGCTGCCATTTTGAATTTCCAGTCCACCCTCCCCCCCTTGCCTGCAGAGACAGTGAGAGGACACCCAAGAGCAGCGTTCCCTCACCCCTGTAGAACCCAGGGTCCGGTCCCAGCCCTGCATCTCGAGTACTGACCTATGGGGCTGCCACTTGCTCTCCCATCTTCCGGGAAGCCCCAACAGCATGCAATGAGGACTGACCTAGACCAGCATTCCCCGTGGGGCTGCCGTTTGCTCCCCCACCTGCCAGGAAACCCTGGAGGCATACTAGGAGAACTGACCCAGCCTGGCATTCCCCACAGGGCTGCTGTTTGCTCCCCCACCTGCCAGGAAAACCAGCAGTGCACGACAAGGACTGACCCAGTCCCACATTCCCTATGAGGAAGCCAGTTAGCCCCTGCTCCCCCGGAAACCCTGGTGGAGCTCACCAAAGACTGACCCAGCCCCATGTCCCCCATGAAGCTACCAGTTGCCCCACCCACCCACCCCCAGAAACCCCAGGGGAGCACACCAAGGACTGACCCAGCCCCTCATTCCCCACAAGGTGGACAGTTGCTCCCCCATCCACCGGGAAACCCTGGTGGCTCACACCAAAGACTGATCCAGCCACGTTCCCATCACTCAAGGCCTGGCAGCTGAGATCTGTGAGAGGATGATCAGTTGAGAGGGAACCACATTGGAGCAGCAGTACCCCAAGGCAAAGAGCAGCAGCCACAGCAGCGGGAACAATAAGGCTCACACCCCTGAGGCTTTTCCAGGCAGATACACTCTGTCTCTCCGGACAACCAGAGGAAGCTGGCATCTTCTCTGGTGGCAGTCACTGGCAAAACAGCTTTGGGACAGTCTTCAAACGGTGCAAATTCAGCATGAGGAGGAATTAGCGGAAAAATTCTGGTAACCTAAACAACCAGAGTAGATCAACTTCCCCAAGGAAGGATGAGGCAGATGCAATTGAAGATCCTATCCATAAACAGATGTTTGAGATGACAGAAATTGAGTTCAGAGTCTGGATAGCAAATAAGATTAACAGATTGGAGGAAAGGAGGGATTTAGAATTTCAACCCATAACCTACAAGGGGAAGAATATTAGAATGACTGCAGATCTCTCTGCTGAAACCTTTCAGGCTAGAAGAGAATGGTCATTGACTTTTAATCTCCTAAAACAAAATAACTTTCAACCCAGGATCCTGTATCCAGCTAAACTGAGTTTCATCTATGATGGAGAAATTAAATACTTTAATGACATTCACACATTGAAGAAATTTGCTATAACTAAACCA
>CAUYQV010096800.1:0-23103 GCA_963574575.1 Galagoides demidoff
TAGCCCCTCAAGAGAGAGCTGGTCCAGGAACATGAAGGCAGGGAGAAACACGTGACAGAATCTTGCCCCAGTACTCACCTGGGCCTCCAGGGTGATCAGTGGACTCGGGGGGTGTGGATCCTATGTGGAGAGAAGAAAAAACACACATGAGGAGTGGGGGAAAGTTAACTTGCTACCCTGGCTTGACCTCCTCGGTAGGCAAGCAATGCTTGGGGAGGACAACCCCTGCGCACCCATTCTACAGAACAGCTTGGCCCCATCTGCACCCCCCAGCACGTCCTCCCACACCCGAGGGAGGAAGGAGGCTTGAGTTTTTCATTAAGGGGACGCCCGCCTGGAAATCATGCAAAACAATGAAGTGCAAAGAATAAAAGAAACAAAGCGCCCTCGCCAAGTATCTCCAAGTGTGTCCAAATCCTCCATAGGAAGGAGAAGTCGGGTCCCTAAGAGGATTAGATATAAACCTGAAAGAATATAAAGGCCTGATTAGGGGCAAGGCCATCAGTTTGTGTCTGATCTCGGAAAGAATGAGGGAAGGAATGAGACAGGAGCTTAATTCCTGGTATGAGGGGCACATTCCAATGGGCTGGGGAAGATCCTTTTTAGGCTAGAGGAGGCCAGAGAAACGTCCTATTCATTCACTCTCTACAAAAGCCAATTGACTGGGAATGCTTGGTGCTACTGTCTCGGCTCATTAAGCATGAACTCTTCGCGTTGGAGTAAGACTGGGTGGGTACAGAAGGAGGAAGGGGCTGATGGGAGGAGGTGGTGGTGTTCAGTGAGTGGTTTCTGAAGAAAACAGGAAACCCAGCACAGAAAGGCTATTTTTGTCCACATCGCATCTGCTCTGAACTTAACCATCTTGGATTCACAATTCTGGGGAAAACGAGCTTCAGTTGCCACTTACAGAGAATGGGCATGATTTTAGCCGCCCTGCGGTACAACCGCACTTTGAAGCTTTGTTTAATTTTAGCAGATTTTCCAACCCAGGCTTCTAGGAAGCAATGCAAATTAGCACCAGCCCACTGGTCTAAACTGAAAGGAAGTGTAGGGAGATGGGAAAATTCTAAACCCCTACGCTAGGTGAGCTGCCACTCACTTTCTCAATCATCGTTTTATGATATCTTTATAATGATGCCTAATTCTGCAGAGAAGAAGAGGCACGATCTCAGAAATATGCAGAGCTCTGGTCAATTCCACCCCTTCTTTGAACACGAGGCATTCATCGTCCCCCATGTCCAGTTTGGAGTCCAATTCCCAAGGCTCCTCCATCGGTATAGCTCAAAGGAAGTTGCCAAGAGAACATCTCACTCTTATTTTCACATTCCCCCAGGCACTGAATATCCCTCATGCCTCAGAAAAATATTGAAGGAAATATTTTCTCTCCCTCTTCCCACAGTGCAGCCTTGGTCCATAAAGAGCTCAAAGAAGTCGTGAAAGAAATATTTCAGGTCTCTCTGCTCAATCTCTCACTAGCCCCTTCCCAAGGGTGAAGAAGTGGTAGGGATGACTGGTGAGAACCCAGCATGCATGAAGCCACTTTCTCCGAGCTAACAGGCTGCTGTACAGTTGCAATACAAGAAGAGTCAGCCCTACAGTTCCTGGTGTGTGGCTGGCGGTGTGCATCAGACCTGGTACACACTGCTGAACGAGGGAGAGTGTGCAGTGTCTGCTGTTCAGGTCAGCACGGTCTGTGTCTGTCTCTCTGATGATGACAAGGATTGGGTGAGGTGGCTCAATGCTGTAATCCTAGCACCCTGAGGCAAGAGGATTAGGAGTTCAAGACCATCCTGAGCAAGAGCGAGACCTTGTCTCTACCAAAAATAGAAACATTAGCTGAGCCTGGTGTGCACCTGTAGTCCCAGCTACTCGGGAAGCTGAAGCAAGAGGATCACTTAAGCCTGGGAGTTTGAGGTTGCAGTGAGCTATGATGATGCCGCTGCCCTCTAGCCTGGGTGACAGAGCAAGACTCCATCTCAAACAAACAAACAACAACAAAAAACCTGGAAGATAAGAAGCTGCATCTTAGCCTCAACATTTGCCTCAGTCTTAAAGCCAAGTTCTAGCAGAGCACCGCGCTGGGCTGTTGAGTGCATGCCCAGATTAATTAAGCTGTACTTCACAGCCCATTTGGCTACTGGCTGGGACTTATGCTTCATTGCTCAGAGTCTCGAGAGGGTGAAGAGGGGAGAAGGCCATCCTGAGCCCCTAAAAACGACTTCACTGGAAAAGACCTTTCTTGGGAAGCCACAGGAAATCCCCACCAACTGTGTCAATAAAACCAAGAGCCAGATCCCTTGATGCAGCGAAGCTCCAACCCTTTATGTGATGTTCTAAGATCAGAGAACATCCCCCCTCCCAGTGCATGGTCAGGGGTTTAAGATTTATTAAAAAGCTTCATGGAAAATAAAAGCACAAAAGCTATCTATATAGCATCTTAATTAACTAGCCAGAAAGAAGATAAAGTATTCACATCATTAACACTTAGGGTTCACTTGGCAACAAAATTTTGTTCTCCCTCCCCTGCACACATTGGAAATGGAAGACTTTCCCTAAAGAGGCTCAGTCCAGAGGATTCAAGGTGTGACTACGTATCTGTGAGGTCTCACTTTCAGCAACATCCGCCTTAATTGGAAAGGCTAACGAAGTGGAACCAGGTCAATGATGCTGTCTGCCTAATCCATCCTGTCTGTCTAAATTGCGACTCTTTGGTGTACAGTAGAGTAAATTCCTGTCCATCAGAGGAAAGCCTCCTAGAGACCAAAGGGGCATTTGAAACATGCTCACATACCGTGCAATGCTTTTAGAATCTTAATGCCCGTACCAGGAACCACCAGGTTGCCTACAGCAAGGAAAGCCCTTTCATATCGCCTATTGCAATGACTAAGTTGGGGGAAGTCAAATGAGGAAGTAGGTAGACTGAACTGGTGGCCTCAGTTCTTCTCAGCTCCGCCTGATTGTGTGACCTTGCAGCTCTGTGCACTTTGTTACTCCAGCTGTCAAAGCCCAGGCTAGGGGATTTGACTTGCTTAGTCTAACGGGGGGTCAGCAGATGTGATAGAAGGAGAAACTTGAAACAGGCTTGGGTGATTGAACATGACCTCTTACACTTTTGCCATCTCCACAAGAAGAACATGCATGTCCCTGGTGGCCTGCTAGTCCATAAAAGGACAGCAGACATGTAAAACAGACCCAGCCCCAACCTGCAGCCTGAAGCCAAGCCCAGCCTAGATCAGCCAACTCCCTGCCATCCTTTAGCATAGAGAAAACATATGCTTTTTGTTTCAAGCTGTTGAGTTCTGGAGTCATTTGATATATTTGCTTTATTACAGCAATAACTAGTATACATTCTCAACATTGACTTTGAGAGACCAGAAAGTGTCACAAAAACACGCAGTCTTAGAAAACACACAAACAATACATATTCTCTTTCCCTAAGTTTGCAAATACATTCCAGGAACCTGAAATAACTACAACCAAAATCTATCAATCACAGAGGGCTTACTATGTGCCAGGCCCTGTGCTACTGCACTATTACATCGAGCAAGAAAATACTCGACCATCATCAAGATCTTGCACTACCCCTGAGTTAGTCTGCAGCCCCCACCAAATGCACCGGCCCTTTTGAATTTATTATTTAGATGCCATCACAACATTAAAGGAAATGATCACTCTGAATCCTTTTACTCTGAAATACGGACAGTTTCCCTTGCTCTGGTTCATTGTCAATGTCATCCTGTGGGCATATTACTTGACCAAGAGTTAGAACAGTACTAATAACAGACATTTGTTAAGTTTTTAGTATGTTCCTGGCACTGGGTTTAACTTCTATATTATCTCACTTACCCCTGTAATAATAACCCTGAGAGGTAAATGCTCTCTTAAGTGTATATTACCATTATAGGGATGGAAAAACTGATCCCCACAGAGATCGAGTAACATGTCCAAGGTCACCCAGATGGTGTTGAAAGCCGGGATTCCCTCTAGCTCCTTAAACTTGAGAAACATACATTCCACAGATGTTAGGAGCCCTGATGGAGGACACAGTATCCCACCTTAGATAAGTAATGCTGCAATTTGGATAATGTCTACCAAAGAGAACAGTACCCCCTGTAATCCTTTCTTGGCATCTGCCTTTTTTTTTTAAAAAAAAGGTAGTGAACATGGTTGATAGAAATTAGCACACGTGTCATGACTAATAACAAAACGCACTCACTTGGCCATAGCAGGGAACTGTGTAGAGTTAGTTAAATCCATCCACACACGTTTACTAAGATCCGAGTCAGGAGCTAGCACTGTGGCTGGCGGGCACCAGGAGGGAAACAGAAATGAGTTTGAAGAGACTCTGTGTACACTGCTATTCCCAAAGCTAACTGTTTAAATAAGAGGCAGAAGCCTGATTACAGGTCTTAGAGAAATGAAACTTGTCTTGCACCTCACAAGTCTTGCTTGTAAGTCCAGGAAGCCAGGCTCAAGGCCAAAGGCCTAATTTTAACAAGCAATTAAGCTTCAATAAAGAAAGCAGAGAGAGGAGGAGGAGAAATTTGTTCATTATTATTCCATGCACGTGTCAAACACGTCTGGAAGCCCTGAACTGAGCCTCCACCATTGGAAGGGGCATTCTCGTCCCTGTGTGGAGGATTTTTTGTGAGAGAGTCCCTGCACCGGTGGAGAGATAATTCCGTGACTTATACCTTCAGAGCCAGATTTCTCCTTGAGGCCCATCAAATCAACCAGATAGACAGTGGGCCCCCATAAGACACCCTCTGCCGCAGACATTCACAGGGAACACTCGTGAAGGCTGGCTTGGCACTCTCCCTGGGAGCCTCTGACAGGCCAGAACTGGGAATCGTCCACCATCGATCATTCTCAGTCACCATCAAATCCCTACACACCTTAGGAAATACAGGTGTTTCATGGGATCACAGACCAAAAGCAACAAAAACTCAACAGAGATCCTGGAGTGGAAGCTACTTTTGGACGCCAAGGCAAAGACCTCCATGGACAGTATCACTTGTACTGAGTCAGGTGCGGGGCAAAGAAGGTTCATTTAGTGGAAGAGTGCAGGTCTGGGGTCAGCCCTGGATTTAAACCACACATAATGACGGCACTAGTTTGCTGGGGCTGCCATAACACCACACATACTTGGGGGTTTAAACAACAGAAATGTATTTTTCTGCTGTTCTAAAGGCTAGGAGTCCAAGGTCTAGATGTCTGTGGGTCTGGTTTTTTCTGAGGCCCCTCTCCTCGGCGTGCAGAGATGGCCACCTTCTCGCCGTGTCCTCACACAGTCTTTGCTCTGTGCGTGTAGACTCCAGTGACTGTGTGTGTCCAAATTTCCTCTTCTAACAAGAAAACCAATCAGATTAAATTAGAGCCCACCCTAGAGGACTCATTTTAACTTAATCATCTATTTACAGACCCTGTCTCCAAATAGTTACATTCCAAGGTTGGGGTGGGGTAGGGTTTCACGTAAGGAATTAGGGTGGGGAAACTGTTCAGTCCATAACCACCACTTAGTACCACCTGTGACCTTAGGCCAACTCCTTAGCTTCTGTGAGCTTTATTTTTCTAACTGACACGATGTAAATAAATAGGGCCGTGTTCTTCAATAGTGCTACTATAAGATAGTAGAGGACAGAATTTAATGTCTGGGACCCTTTTAATACTTACACTAGGCTTACAGGTATAAGCCCAGACAGTCCCAGGCAAATCCAGAGATAAGGTCTCCTTGTCTTGCAAATGAAAAACCGACATCATCTCGGGTTGTCATGAACATTAAATAAAAGATATTTAAATTGTCTAGTACCTGGTTACAAGGTCAAAATAATCTTCCCTTTGTTTTCTTCTTCCAGGTTTATGAAGGCTAAGAAATCTCTTTATACTCAACCCTACCAAGTCACAATTTTTCTGAAATATAAGTTATTCTAGATACCAGCTAACCCCATCTCATGTGACAGCAGTGAGCAAATTTCAGTAATTTGTTCAGAATGCTCACTTTCTGCCAGCAGTCTGAAATGCCTGCAACCCTGCCAAGAGAGGCATCATGCTCCCCATTTCATAGATCAGATAACTGATGCTCATGGAGGGTAATTTGCTCAAAAACACAGGGCTAATAAGGGATAGAGGTTGGACCAGTAGGCATGTTTAAGTTGCCAGAAACTAGTCCTTTAACTAAATATCCTGGTGTTTCTCCAAGTATGAACTTACTGAATCAAGATCTCTGGGCAAGGCTCCAAAGAATTTGTGTTTTTATTAAAAGAAACCCTTGGGGGATGCTTACGTACACGGGAACCTATGCTATCCCAGGGGTATTCCAAAACTGAAAGTATCCAAAGTGACAAAGAATAGAACTGCTACCTGTGACGCGCAGCCAGCCACCAAGTCTCTGAAACATAAGTGGAACTCGGCTGAGGACTGGTCTTCGTGCTCTGCGCCCCCAAGAAATTTCCACGATAGGTGCGAGGTGTTCCTTTCTCTGTGCTAATACGGCCAAGTATCTGTCCTGCCCTAGAAACGTAGAGACCACGCTCCCCTCCCCAACATTTCCTCCCCCAGGAAGTAGGACTCCTTCTCAACTTCTTTTCAAGGTCTGGTTGCAGCCATCAAGGTGTCACATAATAGGGCTTTCTCTTTAGATGTCCCCATGGGCTCTCACAGCGAGCTTCTCTCTCTTGCACCCGTGGCTTCTGAGATGAAGGCAGAGCACGTGCGTGGCAGGCAGCACTGGGCGACGAGGGAGGGATGCCAAGGGCATAGAAGGCTCCTTGTTCTCTAAGAAAGGCTGCATGTGAAATGTGGACGCAGGCCAGGATCACACAGCAGTCACCTTGTTAGAAAATGCTAACTCACCTTCAAACAGCACTGGGGGGGGGGGCAGAAACCCCCACAGAGAGGGGGAAGGGATTCTCCATGCTCTAGAGAAAGGCTGGCAGATGTTGGTGGATTCCTCCTCCCCCATTTCTATATCTCTATCTATTTCTCTCTCTCATATTAAAAGTTTATAAAAATTATAAGTCTCTTTCCTATCCTGTATTCTTTCCATGTTTTTGAACCCAGACCTCCGAAATAAACAACACAGCCTGCAAATGAAGCTCCAGCATTTGAGCTGGTAGTTAATCACCCACGGCCTTGGGAGAGCTAATGCAGCACAGACTCATGGAAACTCAGGAGTGTGTGTGTATCTCTGAAAACAGTCACCAAACTCTAAATGTCGTACGTGGCTCTTTGTTCTGTGTTCACCTCAAGAGGCCTTGTGATTCTTTAAATAGTACACAGAATTACAATTCTTGGAACTACAAGGTTTTGAAAAAACCTATCTGAAAGATCAGGGGCTTGAGCTACGAAGTGGTAAGACAGGAATGGTCAACTGGTGGCCTGGAGATGTTTCACACTGGGGTTTTTGGGGGGAGGGAGGGAGGGAGGGAAGCCTTGATAAAATATTGATAATTTTTTTCATTTTTTTTTTATTAAATGATAACTACGTACATTAATGCAATTCTGGGGTACAGTGTGGTGTTTTCATATACAATTTGAAATATTTTCACCGAACTGGTTAACATAGCCTTCATGTCATTTTCTTAGTTACTGTGTTAAGACAATCATATTCTATTCTTAGAAAGATTCACTTGTACCCTTGTAAGATAAACCATAGAAGTGATCCCTCCAATCACCCTCCATCCACCCATTCCCCCTCCCCATATACTTAGGCTGTTATTAGGTTATAGATATCATATGAAAGCTATAAATTAATTTCATAACAGGGCTGTGTACATTGGATACTTTTTCTTCCATTCCTGTGATACTTAAAATATTGATAATTGATAAAATATTTGAAGTCACTATCAATGTTTTAAAACTAGGATAGTTCTCATGCAAATTCAGATTTCTTATTTCTTCTTTAAAAAACAGAAAATGTAGCCATGTTGTATGTGTTCTACTATAAGAAAACAAAGCTCAGAACTAGACTGAGCGGCTGCGGCTGTGGCCTGGCTGCGCTGCAAGCTACTGACTCTGTCACCCCTGTATTAATGCAACTTGCCTAAGGTCACACAGCAGGTCAATACTGACAGTAATCAGAATACTATTAACACTCTTCTCATACTGAATGCAAGGCATCACTGTAAGCCAATTCTAAGTAGTATCTCATTTAAACCTTGCGCCAACTCTAGTGGGTGACATCAACAGTCTCATCTTACAGATGGTTAAAGTGAAGTTCAGAGGAAAATGAATTTGCTCCAAGTCACTCACTAGCAAGTGATGAATCCAGAATTTAGCCAGGGCAGCCTAGCTGGAGAGGCTGTACTTCTTCCTTGACCATTAAGCCACACTGCTTTGCCATGGAACAAACTTGTCCAGAATTGGAATCACTAAACCACAGTTTGTGGTCCTATAATCAGGTGGTACTGGGAAGCCATGCAGAACAAGGAATTGGGTCAGATACGCCTAACATGAGATCTTCCCATTTCCTTGCTGTGGACCGTGGTATAAACTTGATATGGTTTATTGATGACCATGGCAGTAATAAGAACCACGTCACAGTTACTGGGAAGACTGACTGAGCTGTTACACCACAGCACGCCTCAGTCCTGGCACAGAGTGGATGAGCCACAAATGTTAGTGCCCCTCCGAGGACAACTGCCATCGCCTTATAATGATGCTCTGATTTTCACAGCTCAGGCAATAAATAAGACCCTCAGTGAGCCAAGAAAGGGCTGGGCAATGTCGCCTCCATCCAACACAGCCCTGAGAAGGTGTGTGCTGGATGGAGCCCTTCTGAAGGCGGCCACTGGGCTCTGTTTGGACCCATGTCTTCCTGGAGCTGGGAATACCAGCCACATTTCTAGCTCAGCACAATAATTAGCTTTGCCCCGGCACGGGCCACACCACCTATCAATTTTGCACCCACTTGCTGCGGTCACCCAGATGGCAGGAGGCCCAGCTGGAACCAGTATTGCCAGTGTCCTGCAGACACTGTGCGGAGCTGCAAACACACTGTCCAGCGTCTAGACGGCTGAGTGAGCTCTCTGTTCCATAGGGAAATAGGTAGGGTTTGAGCTCCAGAGTCCAAGGTTGCAAATGCAAGCAAGGGACTCAGGGATGTAAAGCAGGAGTGTGGCTACTTCCCTAGAAGGTGCCCAAGGTGGGTATTATTAAACCATCACCTGGTCTCAAATTCTCAGCATGGACCTATGAGCAGATGTTACCAATAGATTTCCCTATGAGATGAAACCTATTTCCATCCCTAATCTGAATCAAACCCGTCATTTTCTGGTGAGGCGTACAAGATCCAGGAAGGGAACCATGTTTCGTAAGGGCCACACGCAGTTTGTGTCAAAAGTCGGTCTGGAGTCCAAGTTTCTTGACACCAAGTCCTGAGTTCATCCTATTTTGCCAAAACAAATTTCTGTTCACATTCCTCCCTCCCACCCCTCTTGTCTTCATTTCCTCCTCTTTAGCTTTTTCACAAGAGCCCCTGACCGGGACATCTTTTGTTCAAAAGATACCGTATCCCAGCTCTGGGAAAACTGTGATTCAGCAGTGCTTCAGGCCTGGAATGTTTCCAAGAGGCCACACACAGAACTGTAGGCTCAACCATGGGGGAAATACCCAGTCCCAGGAGGTGGGGAGTGGAGAGCTTTGCGGCTCAAGGCCATGCCTCCCGGCAGGGAGCAGCCTTCCTAGGCTGGAAGAGAGATGCCGAGGATACCTGTTTGGCAGGTGAGCCCACAGGGGACAGATGGGCTTCCTCCACTTAAGAGTCTTTAGGACCGGGCGTCCTCAAACTATGGCCTGCGGGCCACGTGCAGCCCACCAGGTGTTTTTGCTGCCGCTGTCCTGCTTAGCAGCCAAGTCGTCCTGGGGCTGCAGTCCAGCCCTCCAAAGGTCTGAGGGACAGTGAACTGGCCCCCTGTTTAAAAAGTCTGAGGACCCTGCTTTAGGATGAAAGAGGCTTCCTACACTTAGAGTCAGGATGAAAGTAGGCAAGTTTCAGCAGGGGAAGGTCTCCTCCTGCACGGTCATGATGGTGATGATGAAGATGACCACACTGATGACGATGGCCATCATGCCACTATCAGTTAAGTCCTTGTGAGGCACCATCATGAGCAATTTATGAGCATTATTCCAGAAAAATCTTCCTTTCATCTTCACCAAGTGGCTGCTCCTAAATGGCCATAAAGGTCTGGAAATGTAAATGATTTTATTTTATGCTGTTGCAATTGCAAGAAGCTCTTGACGTCATCACACGCGTGCCTGTTGGCAGATTATGGATACCCTGTGGCCCTGTTCCTCATTTACAGAGGAAGCAGCTGTGGCCCAGACCTGCTCAAAAGCCACCGGGCCAGGCCCACTCAACCTTAATGTCATCACAGAAGTTTAAAAAAAAGAATAGCAACCAAGATGCTTAGATGTGGTAGGATCTGACTGACACACTGCACAATATGTTTGGTTTTTTTTTTTTTAAATTAGCTGACAATATATAAAATTTGAGGTGATTTCACAATATACTGATATATGGATGAAATGTCAGAACTGGTTCACTGGGCAGGCAGGTGGGTTAGGCAGGAGACATCCCTGCCCACCCAGGCTGGGACCTATAAGCACTGAAGTCTGTGATAACCCCCCTCCCCATCTGTTAGCCATGATAGGACACTTTATCTCCACCTCCTGCTCTTAAGAGAAGGTATCATTTTAGCCAATGAGCAGCTCTTTCTTTATCACTCCCCCTCACTCCCAGCCCCAAGAAAGAAAAGTTCAAGATCTCATGAATTCACTGAAGAAACAGAAAAAACTCTATTAATTTGCCAGATAATTGAGCGCGGCAAGTTCTTCATTTCTGAGTCTCTGCCTTTGACTTTTTGGGACCACGGGCCTAGAAGGGAGGTGCCCGTGCAGAAGGCAGAACAGGAAGAGCTTCTTAGCACCCACTGTTTCCTCGCTTCCTGCACGGTCGGCTCGTGCAGCTGTCAGTGAACTGTCTGGCTATTTGTCCCTAGCCCTCTCGGAAGGAAGTGTTCTCATCACCCACGACAACAGAGTTGGCCGGAGGAGCCAAAAACGTGTGCAGGAGCTCTGAGGCTGGCTCTCCTTCTGTTCAGGGAAGCCCCAGAGACAGGAAGATGGGGAGAAAGCACAGCCCAGGATGGGGCATCCTGAGAGCCACTTACAAAGCCCCAGCTGGGGGGCAGGGAACAGGAGGCTGGGGGAAGGGGGCCCGAAGCACACGATTGTGTACAATGAGCCCCTTTCATCGGTGAATAGAGGGCTCTCCTCCACTCAGTCTCAATGGCTTCATTTCTGAAAACGACTAATTCTACACCCAGAAAGCCAAATCTGCCAGACCTCGTGCCAAGGTCAGGCAAGGGCCTGAGATCCCCGAGCAAGCTGATAATGAGCACCCAGGAGACAACACTGTGCTAAGTCCTATTTGGCTGAACCAAAGCCTACAACAGTCCTCTTTTATTTCTGAGCTTTCTGCGTAGGGGACCCTCACTCACATGCGTGCCATGCATGGTGTAACCTCAGACTCTATTTAGGAGAGTGAGTGCTCCCTTCCCAGGAGCCTCACTGAGACATATGTGGGGAGAGGGCAGGCAGGTAGGATTTTAAAAAGTGGAGAAACAAGACTCCAGCTAATGCTTGCAGTCTTGAGCCCAACCCTTTCAGGATGCAGTGGGACTCATCCCTGGTGACACAGCCATGGCCTCTGTTTAGCAGGCACTTGGGAACACGATCTTCATGGGTTTACTGCAGAGGAGGCAAACAGACAGCGGGGCCTGCAAGCAGTATTCAACTCAGATAAATTTTGTTCAGCCTGAGCAATGTTTAAAAAAGAACAAAAAAAGCTACACAGGATGCCAACACTTAAAATTCAGGAGGTTTCACATAAAACTGCAGAGTCCTGGCATTTCATGGAAAATCAGAAGACCTAGAAAAACAAATCCAGCATCACCATAAGGCACTGGCTGTCCGGAGGGGAGAAGCAGCTGCCCCTCTCAGAAGCATCGCCACAGTCCCCACCCCAGACACACTTCCTTCACTCAGCTGCTGGTGTGGCTGCTGTGGGCACTGGAGTTGGCAATCTCTGGTTTAGTGGGTCCCAAGTTAAGCCCAGGGTTTTTAGCTGGAAGACCTGGGGTCAGAGAGAAGTCTGGGTTACAAATGACAGATTGCTTGAAAAGCAAGCCTGGTTAAAAAGTCCAAGAATGACTGGACTCAAGAAGTGTATAGGAACACACACACACACACACACACACACACACACGGGAACACCGAGCCAAAGCGTACTACTCCCACCAGCAGGGGCGAGAGTCCAGCTTTCTCACCACTCCCTGCTAACTGCTGCTTTGAGAACATGCACCACCTTCCTGAGGCGAGGGATTATCCCCTTTGTTTTAATGCTCAATGAAGTCCTGGGACTGGCACAGAAAAAGCACTTGGTAAATTCTTATTGAACCCAAGAACGGAGTTCCCAAGTCGTGTTAGGTTGGAATGTGGGAGACGCATGCTGACAGCCACCTTATGAGCCGTAGGATGTCTTCCTGACTGCAAGTCAAGGCAAGTGCTTGCCACAAAGAGAGAGTTGGGGTGTAAATGATGGAGCAGAAGTGAACGAGCTCAACCCACTGACTGACTGATGTCTGAGACAAGGAAGCAGAAAGGTCACAGCATATGTAGCGTATCTGATGAGCTATAGTCTGTTAAGAAGGTGTTATGTGTGCTGACATCATAAGATTAAAGTATGTTCCCAGTTTATCAAAGGATGCAAAGACTCAAGCAAGATAGCTCCCCCCACAACGCAGCAGGGGGGAGCAGGTGCAACTTGTTTTAATGCTTCTTTTCTAGTCTAAGAAGGTGGGTTGAGGTTAATCAATTGGCTTTTGCCAGATGCAGCCTGGACCAGTTTTCTTCAGCTCTGTATATGACGTGTATATGCGCATGTGTGTGTGAAAATGCAGGTGTGCACACACACACAAACATCGGTGAGCATTCTCAGGCATGCACAGATATGCCGGTGTGGATCTTCTATCCAAAGCCCTTTTAAAAAGCTGCAGCGGGATCTATAGGTTTTGTTTGCCTAGCATCTCTAATTTTGAGGAATGTCCTCACCCCACTTCGGTTACTAATTTCAAATGGCGGTGGGGGAAGGGCAGGCCAGCTTCAGGCAAGATTCCATTAAGTAGACTTTTATTTCAGAGCTAGGATAGAAGCGGGTGAGAATAAAATGAAAAGCATGCAGCATTCTGTTTCTGCACTTTGCATTTAGTTATAATTATTCATGCAGGAGCATCTTTAAACACCAAACGGGGGAAATATTACAGTTGTTCTGATTTCACACGCTAACTGTGTTTACATGCTAACAGCATTTCTCAGGGACAATTATCTTATTACTAGTGCACTAATCTTTTCAATCTTTTCAACACAGTTTACAGCTGCAGACTTCAAAAATTACGGCTAATTAAGACCCTGCTTTCAGCAGGTATGGTAAACTACTCACGTATTTTTATAGCAGCAGTCCTCAACCTTTTTGGCACCAGGGACCAATTTCACAGAAGACAATTTTTCGGTGGACCAGGAAGTGGGGCATGGTGTCAGGATGATTCAAGGGCATTACATTTACTGCACACTTATTTCTATTATGATTACACTGTGATATATGATGGAATAATTACACAATTTACCATAATACAGAATCAGCGGGAGCCCTAGTCTTGTTCTCCTGCAACTAGATGGCCCCATCCTGCGTGCTACCCCACCCCAGTGCTAGCATCACCACCTCAGCTCCACCTCAGGTTGTCAGGAATTAGAGTATCATAAGGAGCAGGCAACCTAGATCCCCGGCATGTGAGTTTACAGTGGGGTTCACAGTTCTATGAGAATCTAATGCCACCACTGATCTCATAGGAGGCAGTGCTCAAGCAGTGATGGGAGAGATGAGGAGCGGCTGTAAACACCGATGAAGCTTCACTTGCTTGCCTGCCGCTCACCCCTTGCTGTGCTGCCCAGTTCCTAACAGGCCATGGACTGGTGGATTATAGTTTATTATAGAGTAAAAGAAAATCAGTTGTGCAAAAAGTCCGTAAGGGGGGGGATACACGCTATCAAAGGGAAAGAGAAGAAATTATATTGTCTCCAGCAACGTGAGAGCTACACGGGTCCCAAGGCTAGTATATTCCAGAATCCAGTAAACAAGTTCCATTAGTGGGGGCACCTGCAGAATTCAGGACCAAGGATAGCTGGTCTGGCCCATGTGAGGAGAAAGTGGGCATTTTGCATTCAATTGTCTGTTTCTATTCAATATATTCATCTATGTGAGTTTAACATAGAATAGTGGCTGAAAACACGGACTCCTGTACCAGACTAGCTAGTGTGTTTGAATGCTGGCTCAGTTCTCTGTTTGAACTTGAGCAAGTTCAAATGCTTTTTGAACTTGAGCAAGGTCAAACACCTTGGTGCCTCAGTTTCCTCATATGTGAAATAGGGATTATGATAATGATGATGATATTAATAATAATACCTCCCCACAGAGCTGTTACTAGGATTGATTGGATTAATATCTGTAAAGCACTTAGAATACTGTATGATTCATACGGATCATCAAAGGCTTTTTTTTTTAACTGTGAGCTCCAAGGATGAACAACAGTCCATAATACACCTAAACATGTTTTCTAAGATGTTCTTGACCGCACACATACCCACTGCATTATGAGCCATATGAGAGCTGCTAATATATAATCATAGCTGTATTTCTTGTGTCTGTTAGCAGTACATTCTGCAATTACTCATCCTGCTGTCTTGTTAGCTGCCATATAAAACCAGCACCTTGGATTATCCATTATTGTGTTTTTGTTGTATTTCATTTTAAATCACAAAGAAGCAGACTGCTCCCTGAACGGCTGCTGAGGAACTCTGAATTTCCTGTCCAGCTTCTCAGATGCCAAAGGGAAGCTCTGGTATCCTAAGGTGTGTGGCATCTGAGAAACCAACCACCGATGAGTTTCGATGGTGCTTGTGCCACCAAGTTCATCAGGTGCCTGCTGGGACAGGGGCTGCAGAGTCCACCTTCCTGAATGTTCACCAACTCCATTTCATATCAGGTCTGACAATTTCATGAACTCACCCTAGCAAAAGTACTACATACTTCATTGCTAAATGTAACTAAGGTCACCTTTGAGATACTCCCCCTGGCCGTCTGTTGCTAGGATGAGTCTGTGGCTCTGTTTTTAGGATGAGTTTGGGAACTATCCTTGTGGAAACTGAGGAAACAAAAATAATTTTATGATTGGGGGTCCCCACGACACGAGGAACTGTATTAAAGGGTTGCGGCATTAGGAAGGGTTGAGAACCACTGATTTAAACAATACTTCTATTAGCACACAGCTTGTGAAAAAAATAATGTATAGTGTTGCGCAAATGACTGGCAGTCTCTCTTGGGACATTTTCTTAAATGAGCTGGCTACATTTCTCAAGATCATTAATACTGGTAGCCTTACTAATAGTAGAAGTCATGGTAACAACCACCAGAAACACTGCATGCGCTGTGTGCTGGGCATTGTTCTAAGCTGACACATGTTGAGTCACTGAAACTATCCTATAAGAGATGAAATGTTATTAGTTGCTATTTTACAGACAAGGGAACTGAGTTCAGAGAGGTGATGCGATATACACACAGCTGCACAGCATCAGAGCCAGAATTTGACCAAGTCCAGAAGACCTGGCTCCAAACATCTGCTCTCCGGCCTGTAAAATTCAACAACTGTGTCCTTTTCAATGGACAAAGAAGGCATAACAAGATAGCCAGAAGAGGGGCTGGTCTGATTATCCTATATTAAACAACTGATTACAAAGTCAGTAATTTGGTTACATTTGTGAAGACAGACTGGAGGGAGGACAGAAAAAACAGGGCTTTCATCTAGAATGAGAGAGCTGGAAGATTCTCTCAGGAAGTGAGGATTAAATTGGGATTCAAAGAAAGAGCAAGAATCAATTCATCCAAAGTAAGGGAGAGGACAAGCATTTGGGCAGAAGGAACAGCACTAGCAAAGGCTTCAGGGTAGAAAGCACATATATAATAACTTTTAAGAAACAAAGAAAGGAAGTTTGAACCTACAACATTGAAAAGGTGAATGGCTTCAGATGAAGGGAGAAGATTTGATTTAGGGATTGGGTCAGAGAGTCCCTGGAGGTCCTAGGACGTCACCTGGATCTTACCCAAAGAGCAGTAGGGACTCACTAAAAAGATTTATGTGTGGATTGATAAGAATCTTCATTCAAGTCACTCACCTAGTCCTACAATCTACATGATAATATTTACTTGGCTTTTACATAATCAGATCCAGGTATCTTTGAAAAAGCAACTTGATAAACCAGCATGCTGATGACTTTCAAGACGAATTTCAAATAATTCCTATTTCCTCATTTTAGGAATCATCACACACCCCACACAGTCTAAACCATTAGGTTGCTACAACCTATCAAGCTTTACAAATGATTCAATCCTCATTGTTGTAGACTGTGAGAAAGTCAAGAGGTAATATGTTGCAGCATATTACAGTCAGGTAAAATATCTTTTTTCTGTCTAAAATAGCAAGACTAAAAAAAATCAATCTAGGTTAGACAAATGTCAATTTGAAACTCTTGAGTTCTTCGGCTTAGGAAAATGGCATAGGCATTTGTAAATTAAAGGGGTGAAGAGCTTATACACACAGCCCCCACTAGAAATGCCCCTCACATACAAATGCACAAACTGTTCAGAGTACTTCCTGCATGCCCCCGTTTACTAACCCCTACTATGTGCTAGGTACTCTGGTTTATTTCAACCCCCAAACTAATGGGATCTACCATCCACTTTGTCTGGGACTGATGACACGGGAACTTCAGTGCTAAAACCAGGAAATTCCCAGACAAACTAAGATGCATTAGTCACTAAACCCCTACAACCACAAGTATTAATGTAAGGAAGACACAGGCTCAGAGAGGTAGAGACACCTGTCAACATCACACAGTGGGTAAAGAGTGGGGACCAAGGTTCAAGTCTCCATCTGTGAGACTCCAGATCCTTCTACAATAATAGCTAACATTTCTTGGGTACTTGTTATATACCTGTACTAGGTACTGCTTTAAGCTCTTTCTAAGCAATAACTCATTTAAATCTCAGTAGATACTATTCTGAGTCCTGTTTTACAGATGGAAGCTTTGAGGCTCAGATTAACTAACAACTCCTTCATGATCCTCCAGCCAGGAGGTGGGACCTGGTGCTGGTGCTTGTGCTGTTAACTTGATCTTATCTATCAAACAAACTATAGGCAACAGACTGCTGCAGTTGTAACATAAGAAATTTTAAGATTTTTCTTGTCATTGTTTTCTTATTCGAGGCAATCTTTTCTAGAAATGGATGAGAGAGATCCTACTGAGGTTTGGAAAAACAAGTTGTTGTGAACCAAGCTGGGTTTTTCTACTTGTTGCCTATTTACAAGGCTCTCTGGACAATTACGAAACCAGAAATACAGTAAGTTATGATGAAATCGGCCAAGTTCAGTGTTCAAGGATAGTGCTCCAGAAATGCCTGGAACATGCTCTTGGACATCGTGCCCATCCGATAAATCCCCACTGCCCTCCTGGATGGGCCTGCTGTTGGTTACCATGCTTCAGGTTAAGAAAGTTTCATTAACCTCGCCCTTGAATCCCAAGGCCCAAACTTGAGTAGCTGTTAACACTGGGGTCCCTGCAATGTGTACGCTGGGGGAAGGTGGTCACACAGAGGATGAATGGTCATCACTGCACTGCCAATACTATGATAAACACTGATCACTGAGTGCTTTTCCTGTGCCAAGCCCTGCACAGAACTCTGATCTAGACAACAGACCAATTTATAGAGGAGGAAGCAGGGCTCCTGGGCCACAGCCAGCACTGTCTTGGGACCTGGAGGGGCCCATCCCATTGTGCTTTCATCACTTAGGACAGTAGTTCTCAACCGGGGTGACTCTGTCCCCCAGGAAACATCTGACACTGCCTGGGGACATGTTTGGTTGTTGTAACTTGGGGGCAGGAGGTGTGAGCCCAAGGGTGCTGCTCAGTAGGCCCCTAACAAAGAATTATCCAGGTGTGGGGTTGAGAAACCCTGACCTAAGGAGACAGAGGCAGGATAAAGGACCAGTGACAGCCAGCCAAGCCCAAAGCCACACATGCCAGGCTCAGGCACCTTCCAGACCCTTCTGCAGGCTCCCAGCCACTCCTGACTAGAACCCCGTTCCCAAGTGGATGGAGTGATCTTTTTCTTGTTCACAATTATATCTGCAGGGTCTAAAATAAAGGACATGGTGACTTTTCTTTTAAAGAGTGAGGATCATTAGGAGGCCAAGATGGGAGGGTCATTTGAATCCAGAAATTCAAGTCTAGCCTGGGCAACATAGTGAGACCCCATCTCTATGAAAAAAAAAAAAAATTAACCAGGCATTGTAGGGCACACCTGTAGTTCCAGCTAATCGGAAGGCTGAGCAGAGGGATTGCTTGAGCCCAGGAGGCTTCAGTAAGCTATGATGATGCCATTGCCCTCCAGCCTAAGTGACAGAGTGAGAATGTTTCTTAAAAAAAAAAGATAAAAAAAAAATAAGGATCATATAATAAAAAGGAAGACACCCAATCTAAGGACCCTACAAGCTTGCCAGGTGTCAAAGATAAAAATAATTAGCATGGGAAAGTGTTTAATAGGGATTAGGGGCCTAGGGTTTTGGCAGCTACTAGCTGTGGGATCACAGGCAATTTATTTAATCTCTGTAATTCAGTTCCCTCATTTATAAAACTGGGATAATAATACGATAATAGTATGTACATGATATAGTCGTTATGAGGAATTAGTGAGACAATGAGTGTCAAGTACACAGCAAACGCCAAATAAATCATGTCCTCTGCCTCCTCCCACCCTTCTTCTCATTGTTTTTATTTTAGCAATTTAAAATAATCTCTATAACGGCGATACCTAAAGGCTACAAGGAAGACAGGGGAAAGACATGCTTTTTCTCTCCTGCTCCCCTGAAAGAAAATGAGGAATTTTTAAATTGTATTTCACCCAGATAGAACCGTTGGAGAGAAGGGGATTCCTGGAGACTTTGTGGAGATTGTCAATGAGAGAAGCTGGCCTGTTGGGACCTCATGAGGCCAGCTGGCCAGCCTCCTGCCCCCAGCAAGACATGGCCATAGGGTTCTCCTTGACCAGATAGTGGAACCTTCCCATCACTGCAGTGGTGCAAGAAGTCCAGGCCTGGAGGGACAGTCAGCCTGCTCTGTTCCCAGAAGGCAGCCTTTGAGAACCACTGGGTTGGTCTGTGGCCCCACCCAACACCCCAACACAGCCCCACCCCACCCCACACACACATTCCCATTGGGAAGGCTGGACAACCCCACCTTCCATGGAATGGAAGCTACGGTCCCAAGCACTCCGTCCACCCTCTAATAAACTCCCTGTTCCAAAGATAACCAGACCTATCAATTATCTTTGGAGTCCCTGACACCCAGATAGGATTTATTTTCTTTCTGGCTTAACCACGTGATGCCTGTGAGTTTCAAACATTTGGGTGTTCCAATTCACACTGGAAACATTTCACGTAGAGGGAGAGGGGGGAACGGGCAGTTCTGGATCAGCCTGCTGGGGTTCAGAACAAGGAGAAGAAATTCTTCACCTCTTCTGAGTTCTAGGATCAAAGGCCTAAGAAACCTAGAAACCATTAAATCCAGCTGTGCTCAGAGTACAGCCAGAAGAACTGAGGCTTAGGAGAACAAAGAAGATAAAGATGACACCCAGACTGATGGCACTGTCCTTTTTCAACACTGCTTCCCTCCGTAGTTAATTGGAATAGGTCAAACATGTATACAGTACTTGACTGTCAGGGGTCCCCCCCACTAGGTATGGCGCAGAGCTCATACTCAATAAATGTTCAGCAAATGAACATCAGCAATTTCTTAGTAGGCTACTTTGGAAAAGCTTCCACTTCCTCTAAAATGAAAACAACAAATGGCATCAATTCTGGAGGAATAGTGTGTGTGTGTGTGTGTGTGTGTGTGTGTGTGTGTGTGTGTGTGTAAAAAAGAGTGAGAAAGAAAGAACTATTGCAATTCCAATAGCAAATGAGTGTTTGTCTATTCTAAGACACATTTTAACCAAAAAAAAATTTTGTAAATATATTCATCTTTAAATAATACACACTATAAGCTTGATTATGTCTACTGGGTTTGCTCAAAGAGGCCAGGCCCTTGCAGGGAAATGTGTTTGAGCTTTCCTTCCACCGGGTCACCAGTAAGTGGCCATTTTCCCAAAGGTGGACCTTTTGATACACGTCTACATGATTCAACCTAAAATACTCGCTAAAAATCCTTGTTAGTATTCCAGCAAGATGTCTCCTTCTAATAGAGGGAATGTCTAGGAAGTTACTGCTAAGTTTTCCATCTCAACAAATACAGCAATAGCCACCACCATTTATCAAGCACCGATTATGTGCAGATACTTTATTGGCCTTAACTCTTACTGATTTTCATTTTTATCTTTATGACAACACCATAAAGCAAATGTGTCTTTTAGTTTACAGCTAAAAGAAAACTGAGGCTAAGAGACAGCAAAATGGTCACACACCCAGTAAGAGACTAAGCTGGGATTGAAGCCCCAAAGTCAAGTCCAAGCTCCTTACACAATGTCTTCTTAGTCTTAGAAGAAAGCACTCACTTTCTTGCTAATATTTTTCCATCCGTAGAATACTTCAAGGAAGGCTCGGTGCCTGTGGCTCAAGTGGGTAAGGCACCAGCCACATACACCTAAGGTGGCGGGTTCGAATCCCCAGCCCAGGTCCACCAAACAACAACGATGGCTGTAACCAAAAAATAGCCAGGTGTTGTGGCGGGCGCCTATGGTCCCAGCTACTTGGGAGGCTGAGGCAGGAGACTCACTTGAGCCCAGGAGTTGGAGGTTGCTGTGAGCTGTGATGGCATGGCACTCTACCTAGGGGGGATAGCTTGAGGCTCTGTCTCAAAAAAAGAATACTTCAAGGAATATAATTTTTACCAAAAAGGACATGAAACAAGGAATAGGAAATCTCTGTCCTCATCTCAGTTTTATCATAGCCACTTTACAAAGTCATTCAGGCTCGTGGCTTCTGCTCAATGGGTATAATTCCCTCTGAACCCCTGCTCAGGACTGCTATCTGCAGCAAAGGAGCTTACGACCCAAAGTGCATCTTTCCCCAGAACTGTCAGGACCGCAGATCTTCCCTGGGGATGTCAGGCTTATTGAGCTTTCAAAATGCTCCCCCAGGCAAGCAGCCCTACCCACCATACCCTGCTCAAGGGAGTTACCTCCTAAAATAACTGCTAACTTCAGTCAGCTCACCATAAAGACTATATATAGAAAAAACAGTGAGGAGTTCCCATTTGGCAGGCGCTTCTCCAAAACTCAGCCCAAATGGCTAATTTCTAAATTAATCTGCAACATCCGAGAGGCAGTTTTACATCAGGGAGGCTGGCTGAGAAACAGTAAAACTCCTCTGGGACAGCACAGTCTGTCTGGACAGCAACACTCTGCGGTGGTTCTCAACCTTCCTAATGCCGTGGCCCTTTCCTACAGGTCCTGTAGGTCGTGACCCACAGTTGAGAACCACTGCTCTAGGGCTTCTGAGCAAACAATTACTGCATGAAACTGGAGCTTGTCCCAGGTTGGGTGCAGGAGAGAAATCAGACAGGGAGTGGTGGGTGGGAGCTGGCAGGAATCCAGCCAGGACACTGGGTCCCAGGGTAGCTGGTGTAAAGGACAGCTGTCTAGTCTCCAGGGCTGTTGTCAATCCTGAACCTGGGTGTCTCTGAAGCTCATATTAACCTGGGGAATGGCAACCAGTACAGGCTGAGTTTCCAAATCTTTGAAATGAGGGATGATTCTCTCTCTCACACACATACACACACACACACAGCCACACACGCGTTCAAGACACACTTGAAAACGTTGTTATTTGCCCCCTGGAAGGATGTATGAGAAATTGTCAGCCGTGATATCTTTTAAAAGAAACTGGAAGAGGTAAAAGAGAGAGAATTATGCTTATTTTATACTGTTCTTTTATGGGTGAATTTTCTCATCACGTGGTTATACTGCTTATGTTTAAAAAGCAAATGCCACTTAAAAATGGAAGGGGGAATATGATAGTTTCTCAACAAATTAAACATAGACTACTATGTAATCCAGAAATTTCATATCCAGATGAGCTAAAAGCAGGGCCTTGCATAGATATTAGCACATCAAATGTTCACAGCCACATACTTAAAATAGCAAAAGGGCAGAAACCACCTCAGTGTCCATTCACAAGGGTCTGGATAAACAAAACATAGTCTAGACATACAATGGACTACTGGGCCTTAAAAAGGAAGGACATTCTGAAGCATGCTACAATACAGATGAACCTTGACGACGTTATGTTAAGTGAAATTAGAGGCAAAGCACAAACGCTGTATGATCTCACTCGTGTAGGGTACTAGAAGGAGTCAAATTCTCAGAGACAAAAAGTAAGAACACAGGTTTTCAAGGGGGTGGAGGTGGGAGAAAAGAGAGACTGACGGGTCCAGGGTTTCAGTTTGGGAAGATGAAAATGTTCTGGAGGTGGTAAATCTTATGTTACATACATTAAACCACAGTAAAAAAGACAAAAAAAATCAAAACATTAAACAAAAAACAATACAAATAGGTCCTTTAAAAAGGGAAGAAATGGCTCAGCGCCTGTGGCTCAATTGGCTAAGGCGCCAGCCACGTACACCTAAGGTGGCAGGTTTGAATCCCTAGCCCAGGCCTGCCAAACAATGATGGCTGCAACCAAAAAATGGCCGGGTGTTGTGGCGGGTGCCTGTGGTCCCAGCTACTTGGGAGGCTGAGGCAGGAGACTCTCTTGAGCCAGAGGGAAGATGGGCAGGGGACTTAGACAAGCTCTCTCCAGGGGAGCAACCTGGGACTGGCAGTGTATGGAGGAACCCACACTCAGTCGCCAAGAGACACGGTTGGACTCAACCCACAGGCAGCCATGGAACACATGATGACTGCAACCAAAAATTTGGAGTTGGAGGTTGCTATGAGCTGTG
>CAUYQV010096802.1:0-18045 GCA_963574575.1 Galagoides demidoff
TCTCAGGTTACAAAATCAACACTCATAAATCTATAGCCTTTATATATACCAACAATAGTTAAGCTAAAAAAAACAGTCAAGGATTCTATTCTGTTCACAGTAGTGCCCAAGAAGATGAAATACTTGGGAATTTTCCAACAAAGGACATGAAAGATCTCTATAAGGAGAACTATGAAACTCTGAGAAAAGAAATAACTGAAAATGTTAACAAATGAAAAAATATGCTCATGGCTTGGAATAATCAACATTGTTAAAATGTCCATACTACCGAAAGCAATATATAATTTTAATGCAATCTCTATTAAAGCCTCACTGTCATACTTTAAATATCTTGAAAAAATAACACTACCTGTTACATGGAATCAGAAAAAACCTTGAATAGCCAAGACATTACTCAGGAATAAAAACAAAGCAGGAGGAATCACACTACCAGACCTCAGACTATACTAATTGTGATCAAAACAGCATGTTACTGGAACAAAAACAGAGAGGTAGGTTCTTGGAACAGAATAGAGAACCAAGAGATGAACCCAGCTACTTATGGTTATCTAATTTTTGACAAGCCAATTAAAAACATTGAGTGGGGAAAAAATTCCCTATTTAACAAATGGTGCTGGGCAAACTGACTGGTGACCTGTAGAAGACTGAAACTGGTCCCACACCTTTCACCATTAACTAAGATAGACTCTCACTAGGTTAAAGATTTAAACTTAAGACATGAAACTATAAAAATACTAGAAGAAAGTATAGGGAAAACACTTGAAGAAATCAGCCAAGGTGAAAATTTTATGAGGAGGACCCCCCGGGCAATTGAAGCAACATCAAATATACACTGTTGGGACTTGATCAAACTAAAAAGCTTCTGCACAGCCAAGAACACAGTAAATAAAGCAAGCAGACAGCCCTCAGAATGGAAGAAGATATTTGCAGGTTATGTCTCTCCGACAAAGGTTTAATAACCAGAATCCATAGAGAACTCAAACATATTAGCAAGAAAAGAACAAGTGATCTCATCTCAGGGTGGGCAAAGGACTTGAAGAGAAACTTCTCTGAAAAAGACAGGCACATGGCCTACAGACATATGAAAAAATGCTCATCATCCTTAATCATCAGAGAAAGGCAAATCAAAACTACTTTGAGATATCATGTAACTCCAGTAAGATTAGCCCACATTACAAAATCCCAAAACCAGCAATGCTGGCATGGATGTGGAGAAAAAGGAACACTTCTACACTGCTGGTAGGAATGCAAACTAAATACGTTTCTTTTGGAAAGATGTTTGGAGAACACTTAGAGAACTAAAAATAGACCTGCCATTTGATGCTACAATTCCTTTATTAGGTATATATCCAGAAGACCAAAAATCACATTACAACAAAGATATTTATACCAGAATGTTTATTGTAGCCCAATTCATAATTAATAAATCATGGAAGGAGCTCAAGTGCCCATTGATCCACGAATGGATCAATATTGTGGTATTTGTATACCATGGAATATTATGCAACCTTAAAGAAAGATGGAGACTTTACCTCTTACATGTTTACATGGATGGAGCTGGAACATATTCTTTTAGCAAAGTATCTCAAGAATGGAAGAAAAAGTATTCAATGTACTCAGCCCTACTATGAAATTAATTTATAGCTTGCATATGAAAGCTATAGCCCAATTATAGCCCAAGAATATGGGGAAGGAGGAGAGGGAGGTGAGGGCAGGAGGAGGATGGGTCGAGGGAGAGTGATTGGTGGGACCACACCTATGGTCCATCTTACAAGGGTACATGTGAATCTTTCTAAATGTAGAATATAAATGTCTTAACACAATAAGTAAGAAAATGCCATGAAGGCTATGTTAATCAGTTTGGTGAAAATATTTCAAATTGTATACAAAACCAGCACACTGTACCCCATGATTGCATTAATGTACACAGCTATGATTTAATAAAAAAAGATGAGAAGGAGATTTTGAATATCTTTTAATGTATAAAAAAATCCATGTTCCAGAAACTGCACTCCTGGGAGTCCATACCATTGAAATGACACTATGAGGTTATTGCAGTATTTTGTGTTTAAGGATGTATTACTGCATTCTTTATGTATAGTGGCAAAAATTGGAAGCAAATAAATTTTCCCAATATTGGAGCAATGGTACAGTACATTATGGTTTACCCACACCACAAAATTATAGTCTTAAATATAGATCAAAAAATATAGAGCAGTTCCACCCACAGGCAAGGGTGTCTGGGAAGCATTACTGGAGATGGGCACAAAGTGCACACATGGATGACTGCTCTGTGGTCAGAGGAAGGAGGATACACAGACAGCTATGTATGCACAGTTTGTGTCATATCATAAGTAGACCTATGTGTGATGATTACATGGGCTTGGAGAGATTTACTTACAAGAGCTATGTGTGGTTGAGACATGGTTACGAGTGAAAGGAGAGGGGAAAAAAGAGAAGAAGACTAAAAATGGAAATAAGAACAAGACCCCAAAGTTGCACTTAAAAAAAATGAACATTTATGGCTTAGTGAGGTGGCTCACTCCTGTAATTCCAGTGCTCTGGGAAGCCAAGGCAGGTGGATTTCTTGAACTTAGGAGTTCAAGACCAGCCGGAACAACAGCAAGACCTTATCTCTACCAAAAAAATATAGAAAATAAAAACTAGCTGGGTGTTGTGATGGGTGCCTGTAGCCTCAGCTACTCAGTAGGCTGATGCAAGAGGATTTTTTGAGCCCAAAAGTTTGAGGTTGTTGTGAGCTCTGACACCATGGCACTCTACCCAGGGTGACAAAGTGAGACTCTATCTCAAACAAAGCAAAACAAAACAAGGATTTAGCTGGTATGGTGCTGTGCTCCTGTAGTTCCAGCAACTCAGGAGGCTGTGGGAGGATCTCTTAAGCCCAGGAGTTCAAGTCTAGTCTGAGCAACATAGCAAGGCCTTCATTTCAAAAAATAAATAAAAAAAACATGCAAAAGCTAGCATTTATGACCTGATCCATTTCAGTAAAATTGTGTGTGTATAGGAATGGTGCGCTCTGCATCCATTCAATATTGGATGTGTTCATGATTCACTGTCAGATGAGCAGTTAGGCGAATATGTAAACTGTGATCTTTTGGTTAAAAATAGATAGCCAAATAACAAAAAAAAATTATTTTTATAAAAGAATAACAAAGCTGGAGGTCTTATGTTTCCTGATTTCAAAACTTACTACATGTACAAAGCTACAATAATCAAAATGGTGTGATATTGGCATAAAGACACCAGTGGAATAAAATATGGATATCTGAAATAAGCCCTCACTTATACAGTCATATGATTTTTAACAAGGGAGCCAAGACCATTCAGTGAGGGTAAAGGCAGTCTCTTTAACAAATTATTTTGGTAAAATTGAGTATCTACATGCACCATGACATAATTAGACTCATGCTTTATAATACACACAAAAAAACTCAAAATGTATCCAAGACCTAAATATAAGAGCTAAACCTACGTCTTAGAAGAAAACATACAGGAAAGTTTCTTGACTTTGGATTTGGCAATTATTTCTTGGCTATGACATCAAAAATACTGGCCACAGAAGAAAAAATAGATAAATTAAACTCAAAATTAAAGACATTTGTGCTTCAAAAGACACTGTCAAGAAAGTGGACTGGAGACCATTCTTCTGAGTGAAACATCATAGGAATGGAGAAGCAAACTCAGTGATCAATTAACGCTTAAGTACACATATAGGATTAAATCTCAGTGAAAATCAAGCTGGGGGGAAAGGGATGGGTAAATTCACACCTATTGGGTACAGTGCACACTGTCTGGGTGGAGGTCACACTTATAACCTTGACTCAATTTGTTAAAAAACAAAGTACATAAACAAAACGTGTGTGCTCCCTAAAATCCTGAAATTAAAGAAAAAAGTAAAAGAAAAAAAAATGAAATGGCAACTGACAGGAAACATTTGTAAATAACATATCTGAGAAGGGATTAACTTCTAGGATATACTAAGAACACCTATAATTCAACAACACCAAAACCCTCAGTTGAAAATAGACAAAGGACTTAAACAGGCATTTCTCCAAAGAAAATAAACAGATGGCCAATAAGCACAATGAGGCTTAATGTCATTAGACATTAGGGAACTACAAATTGTATCCACAATAAGATACCACTTCACACACAACAGAATGGCCTCTTTTTTTAAAACTTTATTTATTTATTTGTTTAATTTCAGATTAATATGAGGATACAAATGATTAGGTTACAATGTTTTGCATTTGTTAGGTAAAGTCCCTGTTGTAGTTGTGTCCTGCACCCAGGAAGAGTGCCATATACCCTTACATTGTGCCTGTTAGGGGGAGCACACCAATCCCCCTCCCTCCTCCTGTATTCTCCCCTTCTCTCTCATTCCTCCCAACTTCAATTAAATTGAGTTTTTCCCTTATGTGGGTATGTATTAGTTCATCTACTGGCCTCATATTAGTATTGAGTACATTGGATACTTGCTTGCCTGTTCTTGTGGTACTTTCTAAAAAGAATGTGTTTCACCTCCATCTAGGTTAATACAAAAGATGTAAAGTCTTCTTTTTATGGATTTATAGTATTCCATGGTATACATATACCATGGTTTATTAATCCATTCCTGGTTCAGTGGACACTTAGGATGTTTCCACATCTTAGTGATTGTAAATTGAACTATAATAAGTAATCTAGTATAAATGTCCTTCTAATAAAATGATTATTGTTCTTCTGAGTAGCAGAATGGCCACTATTAAAAAAATAGAAAATAACAGATGTTGGTGAGGATGTGGAGGAACAGCAACCCTTGTACATTGCCAATAGGAAAGTAAAATGATGCTTGTTGTAGAAAACAGTGTGGTAGTTTCTTAAAAATTAAACATAAAATTACCACATTGTCTAGCACTTGCAAGTATGTACTCAAAAGAATTGAAAGGCAGAACACATATTTGGACCATGTTCACAGCAGCATTATTCACAACAACGTAAGTGTCCCTTGATGGTTGAATGGATGGAAGAACAGACAGACAAAATGTGGTATATAAATACAATGGAATACTATTCAGCTTTAAAAGAATGAAGTTCCTATACATGTTACAACATGGAGAAAGCTTGAGCACATTATACTACATGAGGCAAACTGCACACAAAGGAACAAATCCTTTATGATTCACCATATGAGGTACCTAGAGTAGCCAAATTTATAGAGAAAGTAGAATTGTGGTTGACCCAGGCTAGTGGGAGGGGGATGAGGAGTTATCAGATGTAGAGTTTTATTTGAGGAAGACAAAAAAGTTCTGGGGCTGGATGATGGTGAAGGTTGTGAAACTAATATCACAGAACTACACACTCAACAATGGTTAAAGTTGGGAATTTTATGTTGTGTATGTTTTAGCACAATGAAAGATAAGCAGACAGTGCTTCAGGGGAAGTACACA
The DNA here is from genome assembly GCA_963574575.1 of Galagoides demidoff. Lineage (NCBI taxonomy): Eukaryota > Metazoa > Chordata > Mammalia > Primates > Galagidae > Galagoides > Galagoides demidoff. Next base: position 5,451 of record CAUYQV010096802.1, read on the forward strand.
GGCTTGTGTGTTTGAATTATGGAAGGAACTGGGCGTGAGATTTTTGGGGCTACGAGATTCCCGAGGGGAACATTTTTTGATACAACTTTAGCTTTGCTTCATTTACTATAAAAATATAAGTTAATTATATAAAATTAAAATATCAAATAAGGAACTTTGTTCTTTTAATGGCAGAGTCAAGGAGGCATGTGTGCAGCCAGTCAAGGCTCAGTTTCCCTCCTGTGGGTACTGAATGACCATTGTCTCCATGGTGAGGCTCAGCATCTCTCCTGTGGGGCTGGGTATAAAGAAGCCACCATGTGATGAGGGTGTGCTCCTTGGTCTCCTAACTCCCTGTAGTACACCTTACATAACAGTCTTCATACTTTAGGCTTTTACATGTTTAGTGTCTGTCTTGTTCACTAGACTATAAGACCCTTGAAGAAAGGAGCCACATATGTCTCATTTACTATTGTGTTCCACTACCTGGGACAGCTTCTGACACACAGGTCCAATTAAGATTTGTTGAATATCTGGATCACCAAATTGAGCACTCTCCAGTCTCCCCACTGCCTCTGACAAGGGGGTCTTACTGGTGAACCCATTTTCATGACTCGCTCTTATTTCATTCCTTCCAAAATACAAAATGAGGGCCCAACTTGTTACTGATCCTTGGACGTGATCTTATTCAATGTATTCCCAGTGCCTTACAGAGTCCATCTTTGGTAGGTTTAGAGCAATGGCCCTGGTATCCCAGAGCTTCCTCCAAAGGGTTGGAAAACAAGCAGATCTGTGGGCCCCACTCTTAGGGTGTTTCAGTCATCTCTAACATGTTTCCAGGTGACACTGACGCTGACGATCGGGGGCCCGCATGTTAAGAATCATACTGGCCTGACCATTAGATTTAGAAGTTATTCCATACCTATAGTCCTATCATCCTATCTTGTCTCATTATAAGAAGTTATAATAAATTAATCAGTCCATGGTTCATCTGTTTTTTGTGATGTTAGCATTTGGTAAAATCCTCCTGTGGGGGGATTTGATGTAATATGCTGATGTTTGACCTTAAATAGCTAATTAAATAGGGCCTTTGTAAGCTTAGCAAAGTCAATCAACAAGCCAAAAGCATACTGAACATGACCACACAGGGAGACCCTGCAAGGTCATTCCTCCTTCATGACTCTGATTTGGGGAATTTAGGAGGGCTGATGCCAGTTTAGATTAGAATTAAATCTTTTCTGGATCAATGAGAGGAGATGAAGTCTTGCCCTGTATTTTCACAGACCTTTTTTTGCTGTAAGGTCAAAGCATCTGATAAACAAATAACACTAAAATTTTCAGAGTGCCTTCCATATCTCTTAGGATATGTACTTCGTGAACTTCCTCACAGGGATGGCTCAGTGTGCTCAGGTGCAGAGTCAGTTACTTTATTTGGTTCAGGTTTTCACTTTTGAGTAGATCTTTGGCTGGTAAATTTTGAATATGGTTTATGAAAGAAACATAAAGCATGAAATTTTCACTCATTAGATCAAATATTTGGTCTTGAAAAATCCCAGGAAAATTTTGCTCCCTATCTCACACCTAACCCACAAGACTCCCAAGGGATTTCAGTGTCATTGTAACAGATGTTGAGCCACCCCAGTGGGTGGAGAACCCACATGATGGCTTATTCATCTGGTACTGGTTTGACTCGATTCACCATCTGTCCATCCATCCATCTATTCAGTCACTCAATAAAGCGCAACAAAAAATCTCGGTGTACCAGGTGCTGTGGGAATCAAAGGCTTTTAAACCAGCATTGGCTTACTTTGAGGATCTTATCATTTGACAGGAAAAAAATGACATGGACAAATGATTGGATAAAATAAGTGCTGTAAAAAGAAATAATTAGAAAGTATGGTGGCAGAGTATAGACTTTTTTTCCAAAGTGTAGACTTTGAAAGGAAGGAAGACTTAAATCTCTATTCCAGTTTTTGTTAGACAGGGAGGCATCCACCATAAACTTTTGGTTTTTCATCTGTGATGAGGAAGTGACGGTATCCAGGATGATATTTTTAAGGATTTATGATACTGTCTGACTACTTAGTAGGGTTATGATCCCCCATAAAGTGACAATATCCAAGATTATATTTTTAAGGATTTATGAGACTGTCTGACTATTTAGTAGGGTTATGATCCCCCATAAAAAATGCTGTGGTTATGTCAGGCATGGTATTTCAGTTAAAACGGTTTCATTCACAGCCAGTTTTCTATCCCCCAAGATCAGACCTCATCCCTTTCCAAACTGTTCTTGGACTGTCTGCCTCCCACCCAGGCCTGTTCTCACTTTTCTACCCTCTGTGACTCTTACTGCTGGTAACCTCACAACCTGTTGTGTAGGGAAGGGGACCAGGACAGCAACTCCTGAGGCTGACTCAGGAGCACAGGTGCTCTGGAGATCAGTCAGAACTCTGTGCTTACCCTGCCGCAGGTGCACGCCAGGGCCTCTTCACAGTGGGACAGTGAATGTGCTCTTACAGCCAACAGCAGCTTCTCCCCATGATCTGTCATGTTTGAACATGCCAACAGAAAGCCCACAAGCATAGCCATTTCAACACTTCGACGGGAACCCATTTTATCTCAGCTAGGTGTTTCCCAGTCTGTATTTCCCCCATGTAGTGATTATGACATTATGTCAGTGCTTTTTAAGACTGACAATCAAGAACAGCCTATAGTTGAAGATGGCCATGAAGGAATATTTGTCAATAATCTCCATGCTGTTCCCGAAACAGCAATTTGCTCATTGCTCATGAAGTCCATATGCCCAGTCTACTTGAATCCCTAGCCTGATGGCGTCCTTCCTGGGCACTGTGTTAGGCTGCTGGGAACTGTGAGGTTTCTGTACAGATGTAACACTCGAGCATTTGGTCCTCTTCACTTTTGAATCACTGATTAGTATCTATCATGGAGTTCTCATGGGGTCAATTACCTTAACAAATCACATCTGGGCCCCAGCAATAACACTGGCCAAGAAAAATGCAGTGGTAGGAAAGAAGTCCAGTGCAGCTTCTATAGGTGTGGCATTCCCCACTGTCGACAGTGGCTCTTGATTTAATAGCTGACACACCAGCGTAGATCATGTTGCTGTTTCACAAAGAGCTGATAGTGCTACAAATACCAAGTCTTGTAATCCCCCACGATTACAATTAATTAAATAAAACATGCTTACTCTCCAGCTCCATCGTACCTTCTCCATATACCTCTTCACTACACTGAGGTCAACATTTGAACACCTCTTTGTAGAAGCCATTGTGCATGTCATGGGATATCATGTAATTTCATGGAGAAGAACAGCTTGGGCAGACAGAAGATTCACCATCATGATGGAATGGTGGCCTCAGCTTCCTCTTACATGTTTGGGCCTAAAAACCCACTGTGGGTGCATATGGGGTGTACATTTGCTGACCGTATATGCCACCCCCATTTCTGCCTCTGGACATCCCATGGGTCTATGTGAAACTCTTCAGCGAGCATTCCTGCATGCTCCCAGGAAGCAGAAGTGTCTTTGCTCACAGGCCTTTGTGTGACACCAGCAAGAAAGGCTGCTGAGATTTCTATAATGGAGACACGGCAGCTATAGCACCAGAGAGCAGCCAGGCCTTTAAATCTGGGGCTTTTCCTTGAATAGGACATTGGTTTATCTAATTTCATGAACTCTGTGCTTCAAATCTTCTCTACCCTGCCTCCTGCTTCCCAGTGTTTCTACAAGAGAGTCCACACCACCATTGTTTGAGCTCTTTGCTCCTTTGCAATTGGTATGGTTGTCATTGAAATATGAATGGCATCTACTTTAAATAAGACTCACTGGAGTTCTTTAGGAAATGGTGTTGCTGTCATTTCTCTTGGCTCTCTGCAGCAGAGGCTGATATGCCATCCCACAGCTATGAGTGGATTTGAGAGGTAACCTGAGTGTCTGAGCTGCTGTGATATAAACACAAGGGGCTGATGCTCTGCCCCTAGACAGAGCTAGCTGATCTAGCTCCTGCAGACCTTTTTCACTCTGTGGGAAAAGCAACCCTAGACAGAGTTGGTTGGGAGCATGGGAGACCTTGGCTCCTGTCGGTGAGGGGCAAACTCAAGAAGGATGTTGCATTCAAGGAGGGAAATTTCAGGAGGGTGGAAACACAGTCCATCTACAATTATTGACTTAACCAACAAAGTGCAGCCTACCATGTGATTGGGCAGACATGGGTCAGGAAAGAAACCTGGGGACCTGTTATGTCCCAGCAAAAGTTATAGCACTTCATCCTACAAAAGTGACTGGTGAGTGAGGAAATACTCTCTTTGGAAATATCCTTGGTAAAAGAAATGCTCTGTGTGTGTGTATGTGTGTCTGAATGTTTATCGCAGCTCAATTCACAATTGCTAAGGTGGAAACAACCCAATTGCTCATCAACTCATGAATGGATCAACATACGTATACCATGGAGCACTATTCAGCCACAAGAAAGATGGAGACTTTACATCTCTTGTGCTCACCCAGATGGAGTTGAAACACTTCAGTAAAGCATGTAAAGTAGAAATACTTCCAGTAAAGTATCTCAAGAATGCAAAAAAAGTTTGTATACACATATATGCTAATAACTTAATGTTTGAAATGCGTCCATTTCATATTTTTCCAAGAATCCCAGATGAGTGTGGGTCTAGAAACAGGTGTGTAGCAAGTCAATATTGTGTTTCTAGGGTGTGTCCAGGGAGGGCTGTTAGGGTGGTGTCTTTGACTTAGGTTCTAGCACTTCTGGTAAAATTGGGGTCCCAGAGGCCTGGGTTCTGCTCTGAAGGATCCAGACAACTTGCTGTGGCTCACACCCACCCAAGCCTATAGCAGCATTGCAAGGGGCTGTAATGAGCACTGGAGGGCCAGGAGGGGAGCTCTGAGGTAATCCTGCTACCAGCCAGCTTCACAGTGTGCTTAAGGAAGTCTCCTCATGTCTGTCGGCTTCAGCACTGCATTGTCAGAGATCCAGACTTAATGAGCGCCAATGCTGAAAGGACCTGAAATTCTAACACGGGGTCTACTGCAACCCTTGATTGAGCAGGTTGGTTCAAATTGTGTTGTGTGGGTGGATTAATCTCATCACATCTAAGGAGTACAGTTGCATTTACTAACCTGTCAAATGCTGCTGCCACCTTGCCACATCCATCAGTCAGTCACACTGGGGGGGATGAAAGGCAGGACCTGGAGCAATCAGGCCATAGTTAGTGCTGAGCCCCGTGATGCTGACTGCAAACACCAGGGCCTGCCTGGATCAATTAAGACCATAGATGTAACCATACATTTTTTTTCTTTCAAATTCGGAAGCTCTTACTGAGAAAAGAAACAGACAGTCCAGCAGAGTTGAGAAGTTTCCTCTGTTACCCCTCTGTCCTAGAAAATGGGGGCAATGGTGACTGCCTCCTCTCACTTCCATGAAAAGTTATTGTAATTATAATCAGGGTCTCTTTCTGGGAGAATGGGAACCAAAGACCTCATTCTTGGCAAAGGAAAGCATCCCCAGAAAAAGAGGAAAACTGAAAAGTAAACTGAGTGAGTCGGAACAAAGAAAAGTCAGCTGGTTTACATTTAAGCTAGCCATTGCCAGCAAGCTTCTTGCCTTTTCTGAAATTCTAGCCTGTTGGGGATATAGCTTACAAACACCCTGCTGGGTCTGTGAGCACTCTGAGGAGAGTAATGGCCATAAAAGAGATTATTGCAAGTCCTAGAAAAGATACATCTTCTAGGGCATTTCCTGCCCATTAAACAGGCAAAGCAGATGCCCATTGTGGAGATTTGCATTTGTCTAGGGCAGAGAACAAGGGAGTAGCCGAGGCTCTGAGTTATGGGCAGAAGAGCTTATATCCCTTATCCCAGAGGAAAATTCTCTGTGGTGGTGATGGGAGAAAAATGCCTTCAGAGGAGATTAATGCCAGTGACATTTTACTCCACAGAGAGATGCCAGAGCTTAACACCTCCCTAGAAATCTGAGTGTGTGACCTGAAGCAGGAGGCTCTCCCAATACAAGGTTCAGATTTCAGATTTCTGAAGGTCACCCTTAAGGTTAGTAATACTAGCAATGGGAGCTGATATGATCAGTCGAGAAACTGCTGTCACTTTTGCTCCTTCCCTCATCTTACCCTCTGGGCAAAGAGACTCCAGTAAAATCAGAGTGGAGCAAACACTCTGGGCCATTGCTGGATTCCCACAATGGGCAATGGACCCCTGAGCTCCCACTTTTAATTCTACTCTATGTCTCTTGTCTTTCTTTACTGTCACTCCTAACTTTATATTTATTCAGTCAATTGCCTCCAGTTTCCACAGGTCTCAGCGGACTCTGCTTTCGGGGCGGGACCCCAACATCTCTTAATAAAACAGGTGCATATTGAACCTAAGGACTTAAAGCTAACATTTTTATGTTATTATTAGATCATCTATTTTGTCAACATCCTACTGAAATATAATTCATATTCCATGCAACTCACCCACATCTAAAGTGTGTAATTTAATCCTTTTTTTTTATAGTCAGAGTTGTACAACTACCACCAGTATCAAGTTTGTAGCATTTTCATCACCCCCCAAAGAAACCCCATATCCATTAGCAATCTCCTGATTACCCCAAGGCCTGGGTAACAATTGCTGTTCTTTCTATTTCTATAGATTTGCCTATTGTGCACCTTATATAGGTAGATGGAATCATTCAGTACGGTGTCTTTTGTGACGGCTTACTGGCTTTTTTCATTTAGCATCATGTTTCAAGGTCTGTCATGTTGTAGCATGTGTCACTACTTCATTTCAGATTAGCGCTGAGTAATAGTCCTTTGTGTACATATTCCACAATGTATTTATTGATTCATCAGCTGGTACACATTTAGGCATTTCTCACGTTCTGACTATGATAAATACTGTTACTGCAAACATTCATATACAAATTTTGCATTGGCAAATTATTTTAATTATTTGGGATATCTATCTGCAAGTGAAATTAATGGGTCCTGTGATAACTCTGTATTTAACCTTTTGAAGAATGGCTAGACTGTTTCCCAAAGCATCTGTACTATTTTGCATTTCCATTAGCCGACTGGGAGGTACCAAAGTATGCATGGCCTCTCCTGTCCAAGGAGCTCAGGATAGTCCATCCCAAAATAATGACTCCGTGGTGTAAAAGGTGTTGTGAATTTCCCTCCATCTGCATAAAACCAGATAGACCCATTAAATAGAATAATCAACTTCCCTTGCCCTCTTGTAATCTCAATGCACAGTAGAAACTCCATAGTTGACCAGCTCCCTACACTGACCACCTTCTTAAGTTGACCTAATTTTCATAGACTGGACATGTACGTATCAACAGGCCTAGTTTTTTATGTTGACCACCTCTCTATGATGACCAGTGTGTTGCAGAGGTTAGAACTTACAGAGGTTCTACTATATCACAAGAAAGAATATCAAGAATGCAACTTGGATCAAATCCTTTTAAATAGAACACTTATCTCTTGGGTCAATTTAATTTCCAAAGACAATCATTTGCAAGTCAATTTGTTTCCCCCCGTCCATTCATACTCCCTAGTAACCATTTATTACCCATAAACAGAATAATCAATATTGTTAATCTCTCCATCCCTTCTAAAATAAGTATATATAAACTTTTGGACCCCATTGGGATAGTGAATAATCACTGTGTGATTCTCCCCATGTGCATGGAAATAAATATCCTTCTCCTGTTAATCTGCCTTATTGTTATGTTATTGTTACATCTGTTCATGTTGTAGCAAATGCCAATACTTCATTTCATTTCAGTGTTCATAATACTCCTTTGTGTACATAAACCACATTGTCTTTATTGATTCATCAGTTGGTTAGACTGTGAGTTGATCTTGCAGTAAACCTCAACCCACAAGCTGTCCTCTTGTTAGCATCACGGCCAACCTAGTGTGGCCAACCTAGGTTAGCATCAGGCCAAACCTGTCTCACTGTGACTTGGTTTACATTCCTTGAAGGGTATCAATATGCTTCTTTCCATGTCTCCATTGGCCATTTGTGCCTATTCTTTGCAGAACTTTAAAAATCTTTGCTCATTGTTAATTTGTTAATTGTGGCTTTATGGCTAAATTGTAAGAGTTCTTTACACATATGTTCTAGAAACAAGTGTCTTATATGTGTATGACTGAAAAAGATTTTCTCAGCTACCATGGTGCCGGTCGCCACCACTGCAACCACCCTGAGGCTCCAAGTAGTACAGCCTGTGGTCCTCGGACTAAGCTCCAGCACTCCCCGCTGGGCTCCCAGAGCTGCGGTCGGCCCAGGGATTCTTTCCAGAACTTCCTACCTTTTTGCGCACTTGCTCAGCCTGGTAAGAGGGGACAGGGAAAGGAACTTTAAAGAACATGATTCAGCCGGTACCTGTGGCTCAGTGAGTAGGGCACCAGCCCCATATACCGAGGGTGGAGGGTTCAAACCCAGCCCTGGCCAAACTGCAACAAAAAAATAGCTGGGCATTATGGCGGGCACCTGTAATCCCAGCTACTTGGGAAGCTGGGGTAAGAGAATGGCCTAAGCCCAAGAGCTGGAGATTGCTGTGAGCTGTGATGCCACAGCACTCTACCAAGGGCAACATAGTGAGACTCTGTCTCTAAAAAAAGAAAAAAAAAAAAAGAAAGAACATGATTCAGCTGCCTTTGTCCTGCAACACAGAAGCCAAGACAGTAAACCAAGGATGTTCACCAAGGTGGTTGCCGCTCGGAGGCCTCCCAGCCCCACAGTTTTCTCATACCCAAACTTCACAGCACCTCCTATGCACCTCCCAACAGAAAGGGATCTGCTTGTAACTCAAAACTCAAAACACCAAAGGTTTGAGGACATTTGACGCCCCTCTGGAGCGCAGCAGAGAAGACTGCATTCTACTGCTGGGGAAGAAGCCGGGGGAGGAAGGGCGCGGCATATTTACAGAAGGAAAACAGGTTTCTGTTTGCTCCTGAAATACAGTAGTAAAGTATCTGGAGCTGACTGGGTTCTGCAGAACAATAATGTGCTTTAAAATGGTTTGCCGACAGTCAGAAAGGGTAGCATAGAAAGAGAAAAGGCCTGAGGAGAAAGCCTTAGAAGTGACTATAAGAAGTTGGAGGAGGTCAAGAAGCTGGGTGTGGGAGAGGAAAGCCTTAATGTACACAGCCCTTTTACGAAACTAATCTATAGCTCTCAAACAAAAGATACAACTTAATTCTAGCCCAAGAATATGGGGAGGGGGTGGGGAAGGGGAGGGGAGAAGGGTGGATGGGTGGTGGGAGGGTGACCGGAAAGATCACCTATATATCTGTCTAACAAGGGTACAAGTGAACTTTTCTAGAACTAGAATATAAACGTGTTGATACAATGACTAAGCAAATGACATGAATATTTATGTTAACCAGCTTGATGAAAGTATTTCAAATTGTATTTGAAAACAGCACAATGTCCCCCATGTTTGCATTAATGTATAGAGCTATCAATTAATAAAAAAAAAAGATATGAGATTCTGGATAGATTATAAAACACCACCACAGCCCCACGACTGCTGTATATTATCTCCTCCAAGAGCAGTAGCTTTCACTCATAACTATGAGGCAAAATCATCTGACAACCTTAACGCAAAACAAAAATACTATGATTAGATAACACAGGCTGGGTTCTAAGCCTAAGGATACTGATTAAATCACTCTGAGGAAGGATGGGGAATCAGCCTTATGCTTCCCCTGACAGTAATTGGTTCTATGAAGTAGTTTGTGGTTTTACTAATATTAATTAAGGCAATAAAACCATAAGGAATATTCGCTAGGTAAGTTAAAAATAAGGCATTTATGTATCAATTATGTTGATTTGTCTTTACTCAGATTTTTTTAAAACTATGCATTAATATTATCCAAAAATTGACTCAGGAATCCTGAATAATATTTAAGAATATGAATTGCTGAGATCCAGAAGCTCACAAACCGTGACCGTAGCAAAGTTTGGTAATCTCATGGGAAAAAATGCATATTTCTAGGACTCCTGGTAGATATAATCTGTTATTCAGTCCTAGTTCTGTGAAATATGTGTGTCAAAATAATACCATCCTTGAGGCAGGGAAGGCACAAATTAACGAGTGAGAGGACTGAGATCTTTCACTTTGGAAATACAAAGCAGGGAGGTCACGTAACTAGGTAAATATTAGACATCTCTACACAGCAAATGCAGCCAAAACAAGAACTAAGAACAACTCAATGGAAATTCTTCTTAAATTGTTAGATTTAAAGAATATTAACGATATGCATAAACTAAGATAACTGCCAGGATGTTCTGAAAATTAGCACTATATCCATAGCCAATTAATAAGCTAAATATTTAACATTTAAAGACATCAATATGATTGGTAAACATTTGTACATCTGGGATGAGCTTTCTTGAAACCAATGGTGCTGACACAGGATTCCAGCAACATTTTGGAAAATTATTAGGCCTTGGAGTCAAAGAAATTTATTACCCCATTTCTATCAAGAAATATGTTTGAGTTCTTCTCGGAAACTTAATTTCTCTTATTGGACAACCTGAAAGAGAAAAAATTATATCCAAGTTTTTCACCCAAATGCTCTGTACATATTTGACGTACGAGGTATGCCAAATAACTGCCCTTCCAGTGCAAACAAGAGTGAAAAATCTTGTCATCATTTACAGACTTGATTCCAGAATAAAAAAAAGTGACATTAATACAACAGTACATATTCATCTTCTGTTGGCTGGATGGCTTGAAATTGCTAAGATGCATCCTTCTTTCCTGCCTCCCTCCCTTCCCCTTTTCTTCTTTCCCGCCTTTTTCCTGCTTTGACAAATGCCCCCAGGCGCTGCCCTGGGGCAAGATGGATGTGACGGATGTGACGTCACATACCTCAGTCTCTAGTGTTATATTCCTATCTTGGAAAGGGATCTTACAGGGTGGCCCCTGTGGCTCAAGGAGCAGGATGCTGGCCCCATATACTGGGGGTGGCGGGTTCAAAACCCACCCCCCGCCAGTAAAAAAAGAAAGGGAAGGGATAATACAAAACTGAGGAGACATCAGGAGTGCCCTTAACAATGTTAGGACAGATAAAGAGACATTCCTTGAGGACACAGTCCCTCTTTTCCATCTGAAATTACACTGGGAATTCAAAAAGGTTTACTAAGTGCCTCAACTCTTTCTTGGTAGAAAGAGGCAGAGAATGGCAAGGCATAATACACGCAATACGTCATTTAACTCATAGGAAACATTTAGATGTATCCAAAAGACACTTATGCTTACACGAATGGGCTGGTTCCCTAAATATTTTTATTTCACAACGTCACACTTGTGGCAATGATAGGCCTAACCTAACAAATGCCTAAAGCATTTGTCTTTATTGCTTCCACATCTACTGAACACTTCTATTCATTTTTTAGGTTAAAAAAAAAAAAAAAAGACAAACAGCTGTAACAACTGAATTACTTTGCTCCTGGATAGATATCCTATCTGGAAAAGCGGCAATATTAATAATCAGCGGTGCACCTGTGTAAGGTCACAGTTGCTGTAATCCATACGGTTGCTGAGGGCCAGCAAGTTGAAGACAGTGTCATGGTCCCACAATTATTGAATAATTTCAGAGGGACACTTACCTGTGTGATTTCACCTAAGTTATAACATTGTCTGACTGTCCACTGTGGAAGGCTGGGGAGGTTTCAGTTCACATTTGACGCCGCGATGAGTCCTTTCCTCACGTCTGGAAACTAACAAGAGGGTTTGTCCAGCTGCTACATTTACCTACCCTGTCCAGACCTCAGGCCAGCGACTGCCCCCAGTGTGGGGTCACAGGTCAGCAGCACAGTGACGGATTGGGCCGGCTCCCTTCACCACCCGCATAGACCCCCTCAGGTGCTATGACAAATAATATATCCTCTTGTCTTTGTCACTTTTACCCTCTACCAAAAGCCCTAGAAAATTCTGGGCACTTTTTTTTTTTAACTTAGTGAATAGGTACTCTGATAAAAGGCTGTAGTTGTGGAACAATAATACGGGAACCGTCCCTTGTCTACTCGCCGTGATGTACTGGTGAACCCCCGCCAGGTGACTGAGTCTTCTCCCCAGGTCACTTCTCTCCTGTGGAGACCTGGAAACTCAGCAGGAGCTCATAAATTTCAGTCCAGGCAGTTGTTAGGTAACTCGTTTTTATTGACTCTTGAACGTTTTTTGTTACATAAGTGGAGCCTTATCCTCACTGGCTCATTGCCCGGTCCCTGGGAACCCCACCATCTAGTCACTTTCCACATAAATCCCTCTGAGCCTGTCCAACCTTTTTACTTACTGCAGTAACTGTGCACAACTTGTCTCAGATAGAGAAATGCTGCCTCCCGGCTTCGGATTCCTGGAATTTTATTGTCGCTCTTTTTTTTTTTTTTTATTAATTGATAGCTGTATACATTAATGCAAACATGGGGTACATTGTACCGTTTTCATATACAATTTGAAATACTTTCATCAAGCTGGTTAACATAAATATTCATGTCATTTGCTTAGTCATTGTATCAAAACATTTATATTCTAGTTCTAGAAAAGTTCACTTGTACCCTTGTTAGACAGATATA